>PVIW01007495.1:0-72214 GCA_004026585.1 Noctilio leporinus
GTTTTTGGCTCCATATAAATTTTTGAAGTCTGTCATTGGTATTTTAATTGGGATTGCATTGAATATGTAGATTGCTTTGGGTAGTATGGACATTTATATGGTATATGCTTCCATTTATTTGTGTCTTCCTTGATTTCTTTCTTCATTGTTCTGCAGTTTTCTGCGTACAGGTCTTTTACCTCCTTAGTTAAGTTGATTCCTAGGTACTTTATTTTTCTTGTTGCTGTGGTAAATGGGATTTGTTTTTTCGCTTCTATTTCCGTTGTTTCATTATTGGTGTACAAAAACTGCACTGCTTCTTAATGCTTCTGTGAAATGCCCTTGACTTTGGAGCACATGACCAAGTATTGAGCCATAATTAAATTTGGTACAGGAAAAACTATAGGTTATCATATGGAAAGCCATATATGGGTTACAACATTAAAAATAGATGCTACGCCCTGGCTGGTATGGCTCAGTGGATAAGGCACCAGCCTGCAAACCCAAAGGTTGCTGGTTTGATTCCCAGCCAGGGCACATAACCAGGTTGCAAGCCAGGTCTCCAGCCAGGTCTGTAGCTGGAGTCAGGTGAAAGGCAACCATACATAGATTTCTCTCTCCCTCTCTGACTCTCTCCTTTCCCCCTCTGTCTGAAAATGATAAATAAAATCTTAAAAAAAAATAAATTCTACTTAACACTTCTATAACTTAATATTTCTTTATGTTACCTTACTGAATTTAATCTTTTTTAAAAAGATTTTATTCATTATTTTCAGAGAGATGGGCAGTGAGGAAGGAAGAAAGGGAGAGAAGCATCAATGTATGGTTGTCTTTCACTTGCCTCCAGCTAAGGACCTGTCTCATGACCTGGTTTGGAATCTGGTTATGAGTCCTGACTGGGGAATTGAACCAGTGACCTTTGGGTTTGCAGGCTGGCGCCAATCCACTGAACCACACCAGCCAGGGCCTGAATTTAATCTTACCCCCAAGGATATGTTTAGTGTATGTTTAATTGCCTTGGCCTTAAATTGACATATATTATTACTTCTTCTCATCTTCCATTGGCAAAGCTAGATATAAAAGGAGCTGAGAAATGCAGTCTCTAGCTGGACAGTCTCTTCCCAAAACTACCTCTACTTTGAAAGACAACACACTTTTGACAGACAGGCAGCCATATTGGCCATATACAAGTAAACCAGATAGATAGTATCCCCGTTATACAGATGAGAAAACTGCAGCTTAGAGAAATTGATAACTTCCTTAAAGTCACACAAATAGAAGCAGATGCACCTGGTCCATGCTTAATGCATATGATTTAATTTAAACATAAGGCAAAGATTATTAAGTGAAATAAGTTAAATGAAATCAAGTTAAGCTGCAGCCCCAAGAAACAGAATTAAAAGACAACGGACATCTGTAAAGGGATAAGTAACTTCTTTCTATGTTGGTAAGAAATAAACTCCAAGGTAAGTGTTGAATAGAAAAGAAAGAACGGACTGATATGATAAAATCTCTTCATTATACTATCTCATGCATACTCATGCACACATACTCATGCATCATAGGCCATTTCTGCTAGGAGGGTCTGAGCTGCTGGTACCACTGTTTCCTCTTGGGAAAGGGAGCTGAAGGCTTAGAAAGGTACTTTCTCATTATCCACTTGTTTATTCCTTTATAGTATTTTATTTTGTATCTATTAACATTTTAAATTTAAGTAAAACTATAAAAGGTGATTGGAAGTAACCCATTGAGATTTGTGGTCTTGCTCCAAGTTAGATAGAACTCCTTAGTGCTGCCCTCCTTCCTGCATTCTTGGCTGTTGTGTAGCCTGCAACAATGCCATTCCTGACTCCCTTGGACTTGAAACATAATGACTCTTGGCAACCTTAGGGGACACTGACACTGGTCCCATTGCCAATAAATAGCTCTTTGGCATTGTTCTGCTTCCCTACTTCCTGACAACTGAACCATCCAGGTGGATTAAGTACCACCCCAAACTCCTCAAATGTACAGCTTGTGCCTAGATCTACTCTCTCAAGACAGGAAGTCTAGCCAGCCTTTCTGGATGACTGACCCCAGGGCAGTACATGTGTAGAAAATCTGCACAAGTGATCCACAGTGAATAACTGGCAAATGAATAACTTAAGAACAATGGATAATGACATTTAAAATGTGAACTCCTACAGTTAAGAATTTTTAAGAAAAAGGAATCACTTTTTTCTAGTTACGTTTATCAAAGCAAATCATTAGTGATTTTTTTTATGCTAGCTATCCAGTTGGGTCAAGCTTCACTACGGCTGGAACTGATTTTCGCAAACATGAAAGCAGGTGCAAACGACTTTAAAATAGCGTGAATGGAAATAATTACTATTTTATATGACAAGAAGGTATGTCTTTGTGCCAAAAAGCCCCTTTTCTACCTGGCTACGTTCCTATTACCGCTGCTCAGAAAGATAGTTGAGGCGTTAGCTGAAATTTCTAGATTCCAGTGTTTGAAGTTGTTTACTAAGGTTTAGAAAAGGCTAAAAATTATATTTTAGTTCAAAATTGCTTCACAGACAATAATTGTTGTCCAAGTGATACACAACATATTCTTCAAGTCCTTCTGTCTTACTTTTGAGTGTTATTTTTTTCTTCTTTAAGAGAGAGCCTGGAACTAAACAAATCTAAATATTAACTCTCAATCCTAAGCACTAAATCTCCCTTTGAAATTATATACACAATTGTTGCCTCCACCAGAAGTTGAAATAATTTTAACTACAAAGGAAAAACAAAATTTATAATTAAAAGCTTTTTAGAGCATAGACTGTATGAGGATGAGTTACAGCACATTTCTGAACTAGAACATGATGCCCTATTTGGAATGCAGATGTAGAAATATTAATTTGTCTTTTGATACATTTTAAAATTCTTCATGTTGTTTAGGGTATGGTACTGTATACAAACAAAAGAAAAAAGGGTGTTGTAATAAATCTAACTGAAAGTGACCTCCCAGGGTGATCTGATCATAAATTTCTAACTGGGCAGCTCATGGTGGGTAGTCATGCCTCAGGCATTTAACTTCTTTGTAAAAGGTTTATCTTTTACTTGACTAAACTCTGTTCATTGTTTCTGGGCATCTAGGTTCACACTTTTGACATTTCTCCTTTTCCTACCCCTTGGAAGCAGTAACCACCCTCAGGAGAGCACATAATCTTGTTAACCATCCTACATCCAATCAATTCCCAGCTTGCTTTCTCCCACCCTCATGTAATCTTCCTTGTTCCTTCCTTAATTCCCAATGCAGAAAAGAAACCACAAATTGTCATTCTGGGAAGCATTTTTTCTCAGTCTGTTGTGATCTTGCTGCCAGGTTTATCCTATCTTTGGTTCAAATAAACTCTTATAAAAAAACTTCTATAAGTTTGGATGTTTCTACATCAACAGTACATATTACATATGTTCTTTTACTCATCTTTATATTTATTCATGCCAGATAAACATTTTAAAGATCACTCCATTTAAATATATTTGAACAGTAAAAAATGTCAGTATACAATATGCTTACTCCTGCCTAGAAATGGATGTCTCAGCTCAAATGTCAACTTTTTAAAACCAAATAAAAGAGTTAGAGATTATGTTCCAGTGTTTAGATATGAGAGTGAAAGTGAATGCTGGCTGCTTCCCTAATGGTTTTGTTTGTTTGTTTGTTTTTAATTTGTTTAGTTGATTGTTTTTTTTTGTTTGTTTGTTATTTTCATTTCATTTTTGCTTTTTAAAATTTAAATTCTAGCCCTACAAAACTTTAAAGCAAAAATGTGCTTCCTGGTGCTTTCTGTTGATTCGACTTTGTTACTGATCAAACAAACTAACAGCAATTTACTTCTATTTAAAAGGTTGCTTTATGACATTTGGACTTAATCTCATTATAAATTACAGGACATCCTGACATTGACTAAAGTATTTATATCTATCGAGAAACAACATAAGTGTTTGCAAAAGCAAATTTCATCTCTGGTAGAGAAGAACCTAGACAGTAACTCTGCCTTTGCTCTTCAGAGTGAGGAGATGCTGTATTTTTTTCCCTCTCATCTCTGTCTTCAGTTCCTCCTAAACTCTGTAGGCTCATCCTCTATCTTATCTTGAAATATTGGCACTGCTCAGAGATGGGAACCTCTTTTTTCTAGCTCTCTTCTGAAATTTTCTCAGGCAGTCCTGGAATTAAAAGACTCTGTCTGTGCAAATGATGCCTACATCTACCTAATACTTCATGGACTGTGAAGCTGCCAGGCTCCAGCAGCTGAAAATAACACAATATTTTGCAAGGAACTCCACACCCTAAAGAAAGGCTAAACCACCTGGGCAGTCCTGCTGGGGGATATAACACCAGTACTATCAGCACAGCCTATCACCTGCCTTCAGAACCCGTAACAGGCAGCAGCGGGTCTATGGGAGTTTGCAGCCACCAACATCATGGGTTTCTTTGGAGGAAATTGTCAAGGTGCAATAGATTTTTCCCTTGTTCTCCACTCAGCCATCAGGGTCTGAGACATTGCCCTGTCATTTTAGACCATTTGAGCCAGGATCTGTGAAACCCGTTTAGTGGTTAGCTAGACAGCTTTTGAAACACTCAAGGACTAGTATTGACTCCCTTGAAGGACCCTAGAGACAGTGAGAAGAAATGGTTGTGGTAGGGTGAGTCGCAAGTTGTTTTGTAGGAATCGGAGACCAACTGAATTTAGAAATAACATGGAGGAAAGACTACAGGTCCAAGAAGTCGTCTCCAATAGCAAGAGACAACTCCTTAGATTCATGACACGCTTAACATGAGAAAAATTCTCATGAAATCCACATTTGGCACCTAGAAAATATACATAGGAGTAAAGATGTATGTTTTCTAGGTGTCAAATGCAGGCTCATGAGCTGTCTTAAAGCAGATCCTTCTCAGGAAGACTTTCTGCCATGAGTGAGGTGACCACTGTAGGAACTGACTTCGAATATACCAACTGTTCACTTTTGCCCTACCTGGAGGGCACCAAAGCTGCACTTCAATTGTATTAGTTGTATCTCCTCTGAGCCCCTTGGAATCCTATAGTGACCCAGAATAATCATATTACTGGAAGAGTTGAGGGCAGGCCCCACTGTAGGGCTCAGAGTCCAAATGTGGGATAGAGGGCAGAGATATCAAATTGGATGAGCAGGTAGAACTTTTTTTTTTTTTTTTTTTTAAGATTCCATTTCACTATTTCTAGAAAGAGGGGAAGGGAGAGAGGCAGAGAGGGAGAGAGACATCAATGTACGGTTGCGTTTCACCTGCCTCCAGCCACAGACCTGACTGGAGACCTGGCTTGCAACCTGGTTATGTGCCCTGGCTGGGGAATCGAACCTGCGACCTTTGGGTTCGCAGGCCGGCACCTTATCCACTGTGCTACCAGCCAGGAGCAGCTGGAACTTTAACAGTTCAAAAACTATGATGAATTTTTATGCTGCCTGATCTGAAAAAAAAAAAAAAATCATGAGATTTTCCCATACAGGAAGAAGGAAAGAACAATTCAACAGTGAGGGATTAAAAAACCTAGGCTGAAGAAAGTATAAAGCTCCTTTCTGCCTTTATCCAACTGGGTGCAGATCCTTCCAAATAATGGTTGCAGAATTACAATATATACCTACAGGCGAAGACGCCTGAGCTCTAGAATTCAGTAGGTAGCTGAACACTTGATACCTATGTTTAGCTGCTTTGTGGTCATCTCTATCTTAGCAGGTCCAACCCCTGACTGTGGTACCTCAACACTGGTCAGACTCTCCCTCCAGTCTTTCCCATCTCTTTATAAGGCTTTATCACCCTTTCTCCCCTCAAGCCAGAAAACCAAGAAGGATCCTTCCCTTCTTCTACCGTGCCCATCTAATATGTTAGCAAATCTTTCGGATTTTCTCTGCAAAATACACAATAAATTCATTCTCATGTGGCCACAACTATTGCTATGACTCTTGCCAGGGACATAATCCAATATACCCAGAACACATTAAAATATTGCCCTAATGGGACTCTCCATAGGTCCTTTCTCAATCTTTCAACATAGCAGCAACAATGATTTAATTATGTAACCATTTTATTTAGGTGTCTCAACTGCTATGGTCTAAATAAACATAAAGCAGGGTTTACTTTACTCAATAGTTGCTGAGCCCCTGTATCCTCTTAGGTAGCATCTTTCTAGGCAACATCTCAGCCTGATTCCCTGTTTTCATTCACTTTTTAATCACTGCATCTTCAGCTTCTAAGACTCAGTCCTGTTCATTCGAACACCTGCACCTGATACCCAGTTAGGCTCTTCTCCCCGCCCCATGAATGCACGTGGGCATTTGCCATTCACGTGGCTCTGAGGGGAGGACCTCTTGCTTTTCTTGACTCTTTCCTCTTTGAATCTGCAGTAAGGAAAAGAGACAAGGTGACAGAGTGCTACCTCTGTGACTACCTCTGCAGGGCCACAGCCATTTCCTTGTTTGCTTGGTAGCTGATATCCTAGCTCATTGTCCTCAATCTACAGGGGACAGGTGGTAGCATTCTCCTAGACACCGGCAGTCCCTTGTCACATCCAGCCATGTCTGCAGGGTGTCACCCTGCCGTGGCAACCCCACACTGCATTCATATGACACACGCACCTCTTGTTCTACACTCAGCCCCTGACAAGACCACAATTCCACCCTTTCTCCAAATCTCTAATGCCTCTACAGGGAGCTGTGAGGTCCAGATTCTTCATATCTCAGAAACTCGAACCTCCAGAAGTGTGGAGGCTCTTACATGCACGTTCTTCTAATTCATTATACCCTTATTTCATAGTGCACCGCCAAACACTGGCAAAGCTCCTGTTTAACCACATTTGAATTGCCAAGCTCTCCTTGCACCTGCTTCCACACCCCTACTATATTGTGACGATAGTAGAGGAAAGATGAAGAAGTATAGGAAAGAATGCAGAGGTTATGCAATGACCACCATTGCCAGGTTTCAAGAATCTCTGGAATCAGTTCCAACTCCAGTCTTCCTAGGATTTATGTAAATTAATACCTTTCCAACTGAAGCCAGAGTGGTTAAGTTTCTAACCCTTAGAAACCAGGGAATAATGACCTTACTACATTTAATGTGCAGGAACCTAAATAAATACAAACAAAGCCCAGGATCGGGTTATGAGAGCGAACTCAGCAGGAGCGCTTCCTCATCTAATATGTAGCTTCATGGGTACTGCACTTATGTTTTTGCTTCCTTTGTTCTGCTTGTTTTAATAAATGTTTGAATAGTACAGTGTTGCTAAAGAGCATGATCCATGGCAGGAAAAGTACAGATATTGATAGTAAGCACTTAGGATTGAGAGCAATTTGATATGTAATCGGTGAACTCATTTGGCTTAGAGAGGAAGAGGCTTGCTCTGATCTTTTCTTTATATTTCATTTTTCTGGTAATTCATTCTTATTGTTTTCTTTTTTCAAAAGTAGCAGCCTGTATTGGAAAGAAACTTATCCCTACACAAATAAGTCAAGAATTATATATAAATATATATTATATATTCTCCGTGAACTGCCTGAAATTTATTAAAGTGGTAGATGATAAAGCACATAAACACTTAACTCTACAACTTTGAGGCTCTTAGTCCATAATTTGTTCTCCCTCCCACTGATGTTCTTTCTCATGCCAATCAACGCTATGCACCTACTCTTTCCCCTCCTACCCTGCCAATTTCCTCATCACCCTACTGCATTCTTCAGTTGTGTTGCTTGAAATGCTATTTAAACTTAAGTGAACATATATTACCATTTCCAGACAATGCTCTTGTCATGATCCTCAGTAAAATTTTCATGCACTATTGATTTGTGCCTAAATTTCTTTTCAGTTTAAAAAATTGCATTCCCACTTTTTTATGTCAAACATTTTACAGATTATATGACTTCTTTCTTCATAAAATTTGTTCAGAAAAAAATTAGTGAATCAACTTGTATTAGAAAAAGCAAGCACTAAAAGAAACAAGGAATAAAATGTTTGTATAATCATGTTACACAGTTTTCTGAGTGCAATCTGTTGAAAACTCTCCTCCCAATGAAAAAATAAAGATAAGTAAATTAAAATCAGTTAGGTTTACCTCCGTTTAATCATAGTGGTTAATATGTACCAACAAGAAAATGCTTTGTTAAGGATGAACTAAATGATTGCCTTCCCCTCAACCACATTTGGCTTTTGGTCAATATTAGTTTAGACTTAGTTTTCTCATCCCCAAGGAGAAACTATGCTAATTTATCTGTCTACAAGGTAATAAAACAAGACCCAGAAACATTTGGGTTCTTATATTTGGATTTCTCGTCCCCTTGATTAAAGATGTGGTTGAAATTAAAGCAAAGAAAATAGGGAATATGTTTGAAATTCTGTAAGTTAAGAATTTATCTTTTATTCTGATATGCAGTTTAGTGTTCAGAGATATATTACAATAAAACTATAAATACGTAGTATAGTTGAAAGACTTTGGAATCAGGAAAGATAGAGACAGCAGTGCAAAAGGGAGAATATGAACAAAGGGAGACTCTGTGTGTGTGTGTGTGTGCGTGTGTATGTGTGGGTGTGGGTGTGTGGGTGGGTGTGTGGCAGAAGAAGGAGGAAAAGGCAGAGAAATGGGAGTAGGAAGGCTATATATAGAGATAGTTCACTATAACTTTTCTTTTTCAGAAGATTTAAAAAGGTTGAGACATTCTTTATCTCCTCATCCTCTAATGTTATAACATTTTTCACTTTCTCCACTTCCCCCTTGCCCCTTACCATTTATCACCTGTAAAAGCTCTGCTGAAAAATATAGGCAAGCTTTCCAGTCTCATTGCTGTAGGTGCAGCATCTTAGGATTTCAGTAGCAAGTCACTGGACACAAAAACTCCCTGTGACCTTCCATTCCCCCTCCTATGCTCACATTTTATCTCCTTGGACCTCTTCCTTTTCTTTTCCTCATGCCCCACAACCTCTAAAAAGAAGAAAAAGAAGAAGGAAAAGAGGGAGGAGGAGAGGAAGAAGAAAATACACTTAAAAAGCTATAGTGAAGGTTACTATGAGGGATTAACAAAACCAACAGCCTTTGAGTCAAATATTAGTGCCATAGAGAACCCAGACCTGGCCAATGGGACATCCTTCAGAATCTCACCAAGCTTTCTAGACTCAATGTTCTTCCTCTCTTTATCATGTGGCATTTGATCTTCCCTGGCCCCCAAGCGGGGAGTTTATAATTGAACTAGTGGATGTTGGAAACTGTGTGATGACAATCAATATTGTCCTTTATAAAAGCCTAGGCTCATTAAAGATATTATGGGCTTCCAGAATGGGGAGGGGAGAAAAAGACATTTCTTTGCAAGAAGAAAGCAGGGGTAAGAAGAAAGAACCCAGTGTCTTCCCTAGATGAAAAGAGGATGGAGCCCAGTAAGCAAGAGGAATGGGAACCCACTGCTTCCTGGTGGCCCTTGAGTTTTTCACCTGACAAAACTTTATTCTGCATCCTATAAAGGAGAACCAAAGTTCTGGACTTCAAAGGACTATGAAAGCTTGCAAATATTTGCTTTGCATAAAACTCCAGGTCCTCTGCACCACCCTGGAGAACTGTTCAGGGTTAGCAAGAGAGATTAGTTGCATAGGAGGTGAGAGTTAGAAGTGGAAATGTGATAGCTCTTGCACATGAAACTCATACCCCTCTACAAGTGCTGTGACTGTAAAGAGATACATATAACAGGAAAGTATGTAATCATACAATGTGTGTGTATCTGTGTATGTGTGTGTGATCAACGTAAACATTATATTTGTGGTTGTATGCAGACATTAAGAACCCTTTCAAGCAAACATGTCTCTCTTTGAAATGTCATGAACATCCCTCATGGTCAGGAGTTCTTCCTGACCTTCTGTGCCAGACTTCTAACACCCACTCTTCTAGCTCTCCAGCTATTTAGAAGCTGAGGAAAGCTCTGTGATTTTAACTCTCTGAGACCACTCTTATTGCAATTCCATTGAAATATGTCTATGTTGGTTCTCTGGGTAAACTATAAAACTCTGTGATATATGAGATCCATCTCACACCTCAGCACCTTAGAAACCTATAGGTTTGTGGCAGGCCCTTAGCATGTATTTCTCTCCAATTCTATATTCTCCTTATTTGGTAGTAGTAGTAGTAGTACGTGTGTCTGGGGATAATTCCATTCATTTTTCTATAGCATTATCATTTATCATTTTTAAACATTTTCCTGTGTTACTGACCCCATCATTCCAGGGTTTATTGCTTCTTCTGTCCATGCTGGAGTCTAGCAACACAAAAATCCTAGTCAGCAATTTCATTTAGTGGTCTGATAGACTCTTCTAAATTCCTTGTTTGCAGCATAAGTGTATAAATGCATATTTACTCATATCTCTGGCAAACATCCCTTCCACATCTGGTGACCATTAATTTGGACTTAACTAGTTTCCTGTAAAAATAAATTGCATGGGTCCAAGGAAGAATACTATGTGTTTGAAGAACTTCTTCTGCCTGCTATAAACATTAAATTAAATTTATATGCTAGTTATGGCAATAATAGCACTTTGGATGGTTCTACACTGCAAGCATCACCTGAAATGAGGTCCCCAGTTGTCGCTGAGAGAATCAAAAGGATCTTAGTTTGAGGAATAAATGTGTGATTATAGTGATTACACGTGAATTGTGATTATATTCCTCAATAAAGAAAATATGTTGGGATTTACAGCTGTTCTCTGAGACTCCATGAATTGATACATGTTAAACCCCCACAAGCCTCTGGAGCTCAACAAACAAATTACTTCATCAACCTGCAAAACATCAGCTAGTGGACTTCGCCGTACAATGAACCCAGCTGAACGTGGTCCCAAGCAGAACCATTAAATGGGCGGAATTTATTTTCACTGAGGATAGAATCTGTGATATGCATTCTAAGACAGTTTGAATTAGAAGCCTAAACTGGACTTTGTTCCTAGATCTTGTCACTTGCCAGCTACATAATAATATCTGAGACAATTCACCTTCCTGATGTTTGATTTTATAATTATGAGGTGGAAAATCATGGCCCTATCTTATGCAGAATTTCAAAGGAAAAAAAGAAGTGAGAAATTACTCTGAAGAATGTTAAATACTCTACATATAAAATATTTCTGTGCATCACTTTTTTTTCCTCAAGACTTTCTCAGTTACTGACAACTCCATCTTTCCACTTGCCCTAGATAACATGCTAGTCATCCTTGACTCCTTTCTCTTATGACTTATTGCCAACTCTTCTGCCCCAAATCCATCAGCCAATCCTGTTGGCATTGCCTTCAAAACCTGTGTACTGATAATTATCATCATCACTCTGGTATAAATCACCATCATCTCTCTCCTTAAATTATTTTCCTAGACTTCTAACTGTTCTCTTTGACACTGCACTGCTTATTGTCAATAAGGCAGCTATAACAATCCCCTTAAAAAACTTTTCAGATCATATTACTCTTTTGTAAATACTCTCAAATGGCTCTTCATCTAAATAGAGTAAAACTTGAGACCCTTTCAATAAACTACAAGATTTTATAAGATCTATTACACACAGACACACACACACACACACACACACACACACACTCTTGTGATACAGCAATACCAGAACATACAAGCATGCATTTCTTCAAGGAACAAACACTCTAATGAGTGAATACCTGATTTTAGAAAAGTAATTACCAAACATATTAAGTGATAGGTGATATTAAAAAATAAATAAAACATGGAAGAGGAAAAGGGAATCAGAAGCAAGGTAGTTTGCAATGTACAAAGAGTTAGGATTGTCTCACTGGGAAAGTGAAATTTAGGTAAGTGCTTGGAATAGCTGAAATGAGTCACATCTGTATTGGGAAATAGTATCCAAAGCAATAAGAACAATGCCTGACAGAAAATAGGCAGACAATGAATTTTTAAATGAATGAGTGTAAGTTTTTTTTTATTACTAAACCTATATATAAAATTAGCCCTTGGAAGGAGACTTGACTTGAGGTGGTGAACAGATAATACAATATATAGGTGATGTGCTATAAAATCATATACCTGAAACCTATATAATGTTATTAACCAATGTCTCCCCCAAAAAATCAATAAAAAAGAAAAACAGGCCTAATAATTTCCAATTATGGGAGGAAAGAAGCATTTTAAGAAAAATGGCTCCCCTCATGGATGATTCTACACTGATGGGAAAGTAGATTCTGATTTTTGGTGCCTATAACTTATTCATTAAGCTGAGTTCAGCTAACATAGCAGTTTGAAATGTCTGGAGGACTCAGACAATGGGAAAATTTATACATATTTGTGAGCTCTTTCCCCTGGCTCTCTGCTGGAAGCTCATGAGGAAGATTAGAGGAAAGAGCAAAATTGGAACCAACTCCTCTGCTTCATGGTGCAGTCATTCAGCAGGTGGCTGGTTGCTTCTGAAATTAAGCCCAAACCATTAGACACTTTTCTGAAACCTTCTCTCTGATGAAGCAAAAGATTGAAGCCTCTGGGCCTGACAGAAAACCCTTCATTCTGAGCATAGGGAGAGATCCTTGCAACCTTAAGTAAATGGGTTTTTTTCTTTTTTAAAAGATTTTATTTATTATTATTTTTAAAGAGAGGGGAAGGGAGAGGGGCAGAGAAGGAGAGAAACGTCAATGTATGTTTGCCTTTCACCTGCCTCCAGCTACGGATCTGGCTGGAGACCTGGCTTGCAACCTGGTTATGTGCCCTGGCTGGGAATTGAACCAGCAACCTTTGAGTTTACAGACCGGCACCTTACCCACTAAGCCACCAGCCAGGGCTAGTAAATGTTTTAATATTGTAATGTTTAAATAATGTCAAAGCTATATTTCTAGGAATCTTCAATGCCAATATTTTTCATGCAAATCTTTTGGTCTTTGGAGTTCCATGGAATTTTTTTTTTTTTAATTTGGGTTTTAAACTTCCTCTTAGAGTAGACAGATATTCGCCAGGGAAACACCATTAGAGAAGAGCCTTAGGACAGACTGTCCCTTGAAGCCTTCAGCTGGGACCACCCTGGCTGATCCTTGATCTGACTTCCAGCCTCCAGAACTGGGAGACAATCAACTTCACTTTCAGCTGTCCAGTTTTGTGGGTTTTGTTACAGCAACTCCAGCAAACTAATATGTGGTCATTAAACCTAGGAAAACATGATCAAACCAGTACTTAGGAAAAGTAAAATAACAATGACTTGTTTCCACCTATCAGCTAGATCAGCAACAGTGCAATATCGCCAATTAATGGTGAGAATCAGCAATTGGAACTATCATCGCTACTGCTGGCAACCTTTTTCAAACAGTATGGAACAAGCTGATGTCATCTAATTAAGGATCACTCCTTAATCCAGCAATTCCACTCTAGGGTATATAACACAGGAGTTAATCAGTGCACAAAATGATTTCTATGCAGCAAGATACAAACATAGGAATACGTAATCAGAAGCAAAATGAGAAACAAAGTAGACGTTGACAAAGTAAGTAAACAAATCAGGGTATATTCACACAATGGAACACCTTGCAACAATGGAAAGATATAAATTAAAGCTACATAAAAGCACATGGGCTCCGAACAAAATTTCGGAAATCTGACAGGTATGGTTACCCAGTGGCTAGCTTCATAATTATTTATTAAACTGAGTGTACAAAGTATACATTTTTATTCTATTTAATTACATTTCACAATTAAAAATCCATTTTTGCCTTTGGAGGTTTTCATTCAATGGCTTCAGTCAATAGTCAGAAATGAGTCACTTGCCCACCCCAAACTGAGTCTGACAGGGTAAAACTATGATGACAATGATGACAATGAGGTTCAGTTTAAGGAGACAGAAGAAAGCAAGTAAGGAATTAGCAGTGCCTGGTGCACATGTACTATTCACCATTTCAAATACTTGAGTGCAATTCTAGTTTTACAGGTATGTATTTTTTCATACAAAAATGTGCATAAATGAAACACAAGTATTTTAGCTGGTGATCAACAAAAAATAAAGGTTTCTTCCAAAACTTGAAGTAGAAATTTACTACATTGAACTTATGGAGAATTAATATATCAGTGGTTAACTTGTTTCATTTCTGAAGGATTTTCCAGAGAAACTACACCTGTTTTAAAACTAATCCCTGAAGACAGACGTAGACTATCCCACTTTGTGGATTTTGCTTTTTCCGGACTGGATTTGGCACAGTGCTCTGGAGGATGGCCTCCCCAACGTATTTTCTGGCTCTGTGAAATCCTGAAGCTATAATAGGCTTATACTTTTCAGGAAGTGTCATTGAATTTTTATCCCTTGCCCACTCTTTTTTTAAGCCACAAAGATTTTTGGTAATTCTCCTTCAGTGGACTGTCAAGGCCACATTTACCCACAGTCCTTTTCTCCCTAGTATCACACTGTCTCATCTTCTGTCTTGTGCTTTCACGGGAGTGGAGTGAGACAAGGGGGAAGTCGGTTACTGGGGCTCCTTGGAAACCTTGCTTTCTTGATACAAAGGGGCCTTCTCTTTCTTTCATTTTTTACAGATGAACTCCCTACCTACTGGAACTGCAAAAGTCAAGGTGGCTGCTGTCATAAACACACATCACTACAGTAGAGCTGCAGAGAAAGAGAATGATCCCTGGTTTCTGGGCTCAGTTCTGCCCTTGGCCAGCTGTGTGACCTTAGGCAAGTCCACGCAGGAAACTCAAAATACCTTCTGTGCAAAGCTAAGGCATTGACTGATGATGATCTCTGACAGTGTCTGATACTTTTGATCATGGTAGGCAAATAGAAAACATGCAAATAAAAGCAGAAGTGAGTTGAATGTTAGAGGAATTCATCTGGCTGTCACCATATTCCATAATGCACTGCTAGGACTTGATGTCTGACATGAAGTCAATTGGCCTCACACCTGCATATCTTGGCTCCAGTATCTCATGTCAGGAACTTGATTGGAGACAAAGTTATTTTCCTTGCTCTAGGATAAACAGGGAGTTCCAGGTTGGAGTCAAAGGACTGATATCAAGTCAGTGTGAGTGAGACATGTTAATCATGAAAAAGAAATAGAGATGTGACCCGAGCCCAAGAAAGAGGTTCTGAATTCCATCAGTATATCCTAGACCTCATATGTGATATGAGGATACCACATACTAATTACAGGAAAAGAATAGTAAACCTGGGGACTTAAAACCCCACTTTGAATTTAAGGGATTGATTACTGGGGTGGCAGGGAGACACTGGGTTGCAATCACATAAATTTAAATAGCCAGTTAATGTCAAAGGAAAAGATAAAATTTTAGAAAGTTTTTATTCCCATTACAGTAAAAAACGTGATCATGCCAAAGAGCCTGTAGCAACGTTGCTAGCTTAGTCAAGTTAATAAAGCATCATTATGATGCTGTGTGTGTGGTCCAGGTCCCAAGCTATTTGAAATGCTTTAAAAAAATTGAACTACTATATTTGTAAGTTTGATTTATTTTATTTATAAGCTCAGTGCATAGTAAAATGTTGTTAGATCTGGTTTGGGTATTTCAAATAAAATCTGTATATTTAAGCAATTAAACAGTTGAGATAATCCAGCTGTATTAAAATTGTCATTGTCTTTTAACATGTCCAAAGCAATTTGATTAAATATTTAATTATGTTAGATGTTTAAATAAGAATTTGATCTGAAAGCACTTTTTTCCCCAAATGTGTATATATTAAAAGTAAAATAATGTAAAACAAAGTCTTAGGAAAACTTAATTTTCAAATGCTAAGTTTAATCAAAGAAATACTGAATAAACCCCAAGTATTAAATGGAATTTCTGTTCTTGCACAAAATCCTCTCCTGTATCACTCTAGTATTTTTCTTCCTCTAGCTCAGGCTAACTCTAGCCAAGTCCCACAGAATTTAAATGAATCCTGTTCTATGCAGACAAGCACAAATCTTTGAAACAACATTTATGTCAATGTTTGTATTTACAGAGCCATCTAGTGTTAAAGAAGGATAATAATTTCATAAGCCAAGAGTAAGGCATGAAACCCCTTTGCTTATTTTCAAATGACGCTATTTTTAAATCTTTAAGTGTTTAAGTGAAACTTTGGAAATCATAAGTGTCCCCCCTGATGTTCTATGGAATATTGCGCTTCTTTTTTTTATATTCTCACAGCATATCCATTCATATCACTGAGCATATATCTTGTTTTCAAGGAGTTAGGAAACTTCTGTTTTTAAAAAGCTTGTGTTCTAATGGAATTCCTATTTCTGTCATTGTATTTATCACAGTTTGTTCATAATGAAATCATTAATATACTTTAATTTCTCCTACTCCCTGTGAGTTTTGATTCCTCCAAAGTGCTTAATTATTGAAAGATTTTGCAGAGTCAGTGTTCAAAACGCATATGGAATTAAGAAGATATGCAAAAAAGAATGTTAAATGTAATTTATGAGTCAATTAATGTTATAGTTTTAATAAGCTGCTTTTCTCTTAGGATTTTTGCTCAACCATTATTCTGTCTATTCTTTGCTGGAAATTACTCCATTGTATACTTTCTGACTAAATTAAGATACAAAGAATTTTTCTTGTTTTGTATGAGAATCATAGTATGCTTATAAGAGAATTTAAAAATCTTTATTTTAAAAAATAATTTGTTGTTAAGTCAACCTTTCTACTATTTTGTATTCCTTAATTTATCAAACGTAATACATCAGATGGGAAAAAAAAAGGATTCTGATACCATGTCATTCAAATATCATCTTCCACAAACATGTTCTATTTTTCAGAAATGGGATTTATGAATCTTGAACTGGTGTACAACTAATTAAAATAAGCTATAAATTTTTTTAAAGTATAATTAACACCAGATGACCTGGAGTAGAAATAAAGAAACAGCAGAATCTTTTATTTGATCCCAAGAGTCCTGATATCATATCCTCCATTTTGAGGAACCTCACTTACCAGCCTCAAAAATATGAAAAGTCATATATTTGAAGCTCATGCAAGTATAAAATGTAAAAACACTTTATGGTGCTTTGACTTCCAAAATGACACCTGAATCCTAACCCCTGGAATCTGCAAATACAGTATATTACATGGCAAAAGGGAATTAAGATTATTTATCAACTGACCTTAATATCAGAACGTTATTTTGGATTACCCAGGTGGGGTCAATGTAACCAACAGTGTTCTCAACAGTGGAAGAGAGAACCAGGAGAGAGAATCAGGGAGACGGCTTCATGAGAAAGACTCAGAGTGACTTTGCTGGCTTTCAAGAGATGGAGGAAGAGCACTGAGAGAGTGGGAATGAGGGCAGCCTCAAAAAGTTGGAAAACACAAGAAAAACAAATATTTCCCAAAAGGCTTCAGATAGGAACACAGCCCTGCTGACACCTTGATTTTAGCCCAGTGAGACCAGGTCAGACCTCTAATGAAAACTGCAAGATAGTAAGTCTGTATTGTTTTATGCCACTAAGTCTGTGGCAATTTGTTATAGCAGCAGTGTGAAACTAATACATACCTAGACCTTCCAACCAAAGAACAATAGTCACTTTGTTATATGCTGGTATTAGAATGAGACTACAATAGTCAGGTGAGAAATTCACATACTGCTATCTAATCCACACATCTGATAGCAATACCCAGAAGAGATCCTTAATGTGGGATTTGGTAGCATAAAAGTACTAATATATTAAGAAAACCAAACCCCCATTATGACAGAAGAATTTTGCATGCACACACACACACACACACACACACACACATCTTAAGTCTCTTACTGCTGTAAATTGTTTCCTTTAAAGTGCTTCATTACTAAAAGGCTTTGCATAGAGTCAATGTTCAAAAACTGCATGTGCAATTAAATATGTGTACAGAAAAGAATGTTCAGCATTTTAAGTATAGAGTATATATATATATATATATATATATATAGAGAGAGAGAGAGAGAGAGAGAGAGAGAGAGAGAGAGAGAGAGAGGGAGAGGGAGAGAGAGAGAGAGAGAGGGTTTAAAAAAAAATGACATATTATGAAATAAATAGTTCACCCCTGATATCAGAAATAGGTAAATATATAATGTAGAAGAGGGAAGTCCTTGGTTAGTTATTTGCCAATCTGAACTTGTTTTTCTCTTTGCTTTCTAAGTCATATTGAGTCTTCTCCAGGTTTCCTGTGGTCCTCATCTGGTCTATTTTGAAATACCATTTTCTTATACCAGAACCTTTATCACAATTTGTAAAATCTTCTCAGTATGTAAAATTTTAATTGCTACCAGACTTGATCATCAATCACTCTACAAGGCTTTACTGTCTCCAACAGGCTCTGGAAAATGCAAGCCTCTCACTTTGCCCATGTTCCATGCTGGATTCTGCTCCAGGTGCTTGAGTCCTGTCTCCATGTGCGCTCACGATGAGGTTGGGAGAGCCAAGTGAAATCCTTCAAGGTAATGTCAGGCCATGAGCAGAAGCTTCACTTGTGTTTTCAGGTAACTGGGAGCTTTGTGATGACCCCCCCCACCAAAGTGTGAAATGTCTTAAGCTACCTCTTTATATATACAAAGCCTTTTCTTGTATTGAAATACTTCTTTAGACTATGTTAACAAATAAGATCAGATTACATTCTCAGTATTAATACGTGTGCTGCGGATGGTGCAGGGAATGTTTTCAAACTTTTCAATGACCCAATGCATTCTAAGAGGTCGGATATTAAGTTCTTCCATGCTGGTCTCCAACTCAGGGGTAGAAAAAGGTGTGGAGATTTAGGTCTCTGTAAGGAGCTCTGACTTCCCTGGCAGGAGAGGAGTAATGAGAGTCACAACAGTCCTTCTTCAATAGTCCTATCGAAGTCCTATCACTGAGCTTAAGAGGGAGAGCTATCTCTCCTCTACTTCTCTATCGCCTTCTGTTCACTCTGTTTCTTTATTTTAGAAAAGTGACTCCAAATGTAGTAATTTTGAAAGAGTTGGTAGGGCTTTGGATTCAAGATGGTGGTGGAGCAGGTGGAAGTTACATCACTTTCTCCAGGGACCAAACCAGAATTACAGCTAAATTACAGAACCATTGACCAGAATAAACAACTAAAGACTAGCTGAACACAAAAGTCTTGTAACCAAGGATTTACAGAAGTAGCCACATTGATACTGGTAAGATGGGCAGAGACAGAAAAAGTGATGGTCTCACATTCCTATGGAGCAATTGAGTACGCAAAGGGATATCTCAGCTGCAGTGGCTGACCCTGAAGAGCCAGGGATCTCAGGTTCATCCTGCTCCCCAGCTGGGAGCACCAGAGCCAGTAGGAGGAGCCCACAAATACCCCTAGCTGTGAAAATCTGTGGGAATTCCCCTTACCAGGGAGAGATGCAAGTGTGCTAGAAACCTAGTGCCCACTTAAAAGACCAACATGCAAAATCTTTCATGGCCACTCACCATTTTTATCTTTCTAGTCCAAGCATTCTAATTTCCTCTAGAAACTGGGCAATAGAATATTTTTCTCAATTTCTAAAGTAAATAATTTTTCCTGGTTTCTACTTCCATTAGATTAGTTCTTTACTACCTTATGTCAATTATTTAGGTCATATATAGTTAGAGTTAATGAACATTAGAAACAAAGAGGAGCTTAGGAATCTTCTAGACTACCTCACTTAGTAGATGAGGAAACAGAAGAGTTAACTTTTAGATAGTGAATACATGATATGCCCTGGAACACTGTGTTAAGAATGACTCTGAAGTCATTGTAGACATTGCTGAAGAGAGTGCTATGACTTAATAGAATATCTCCCATGAGCGTGGTATAGGGTGAGACAGATAGCTGCCTGTTACATGCTCGCTGCATCATGCTGTCTTCTACAGCACTGTTTTCCACACTTTTATGTGTGTACAGATGATAAAATACACTGTCTGATTCAATGGCCCTGGGGTGGGGCTTAAGAGCCTACCTTCATTTAGAGACAGCAGTCAGCCAACTCCAGCCTGAAGGCCAAATCCAGCCTACTGTCTGTTACTGTAAATAATACTTGGTTGAAACATAGTCTGCACCCATTTGTTTACATATGAGCTGTGGCAGCTTTCAAGCTACTAGAGCACAGAGGAGTAGCTGCAGCCAAGACCACATGGCCTGCAGAGCCTTAAATATTTACTCTCTGGCCTTGTATAGAAAAGACTGCCAATCTCTACCCAGGGAAGTGCTGGCTGCTAGGCTTAGTTGCATGTTACAATCACCTAGGGAGCTTGGAAGGACGTGAATGCCCAAGCCACACACTTCAAGCCAATTCATTCAGAATTTCAGGGGTAGGGACCAGGCATCATTTTAAAAAATTATCTTTGAAAAATCTCTAGAAAATTGAGAAATACTGTTGTAGGACAAGGGTTCTCAAATATTGCTGAGCACAAGAATCACCCAACATGACTTGGAAATGCAGGGCCCAGGGCCATATTCCCAGAGAACATGGTCTGTTGGATCCAGTCTACGGGTAGGAATCTACACAAACACATCAGTGCTCCAGGGACCCCAGGAACTCACTTCGGAAATATCACAGTGTACCTTGCAAATGTCATAAAATTTTCTTTCTCAAAAGCTCTGCATCGACTTAGGCATTTACAGAATTATGAGTCACAAGAGTGAGTCATTATTATAAGGTACGACCAGTACCAACTGGGCTTCTTACCAAGAAAACTGACCCTGCACAGAAACTAGGTTTCACAGCCAACCTGATTTTGCCAAACCTCTGGCCATCATTACTGCTGGTCAGAAATTGTGGAAGAAAACGTCAACACATTTCCCCAGAACAATTCACAATCTGAGAGTTTGCTTTTATACCTATGGAAGAGACTTGAATCTGAATCACCTAGAAGGATCTTGATTTCTCTGATCAGGTTTCAGGTTGTTTTAATGATTAACAGGATAAAAAGCTCATTTTTCACTCAATCATAGTATTTAAAAATTAATAACCCGATTTCTAGAATATCAGCAAAAGTGAACCAAATTTCTAATTAAGTTGTAACAAATGTATACCAGGCCCACGGGATATTCAGGGAACCTGGTCACTGTACACACTGCTGACTGAAAGGGGCATCAAATCAACGGTTCCTGTGTCCCCTTCCTTTCCTATATCTGCAGGGGGTTGTGTGGCTTTCAGTGAAAGGTTCCTCCCTTTGGGGTGGCGTTACTAGGACAAACAAGGAAATCAGAGCAGCAGGGAGATTCCTGAAAGCCTGGCTTTCACATCTGCTGAGATCCAAGAGCATACTTTCACTTATAATAGCTTTTCTACAGTTTCCCGGAAGAATCACCATCTCACTTACTTACCTTGCCTTTATCTCATGTGTATTACACGTTTGTTAGGATCCTGGCTGAAACAGTGTTTAGAAATGTTTCCATTGAAAGGGCAACCAGACAAAGGGAAGAAAAGTGAAGGAAAACATAGGCAAGAAATGGATTCTCTCCTTTTGTTTCCTAAGATGCAAAAAAAAAAAAAAAAAAGCTTCACATGTTTCTGGGGGAGGGGGAAGCCTACTGTATACCTCCTGGCAGTAAAATGAATTTAAAGTACGTGGGTTGAGGATACAGTCTCCCACAGGTCATACATAGTTTAGGAAAGAGTAAAATCTTTTTTCAGAAGGGTTGCTGAGCCTCGACGGGTGGAGCTGGGAGGGAAGGAGGCTAGTTGACCCTGCATTGAGGTGAGCAATGATTTCAAAGCAGGCAATTGACACCTTGCTCATTGCCCCAGTCCCCGGTTTCAGAATTCAGAAAATTAACAAACGTCATGTCTCAGTTGGCCGCAAGGTGGCAGGATTTCAGCACGTTCCCGCAGATGGATGTTCTGCTCCCTATCAGGGTTACTGCAGGTTAGTAATTTTGGCATGATTCTCTCAAGAGATTTCAGTCTCACAAATGAAGTACAAATATGGTGCAAGGACTTATATTTTATAGTTTTAAAATATCAAAAGTCAGCCATACAAGTAATACAGTTGGCACCCACAAGTGGAAAGCCATGGAAAAGACTCCGGTTTTAGTTATTGCGTCTCTCCACTCTCTTGAGATGGGGTCTGGAGAACCCCCGGAAGCTGCTTGCTTGCGCAAAGCTTTCTCAGGAGCAAGCAGTGCTGTCGTGGACCGACAACCTTTGCCACAGGACAGCTGCGGAGCAGGGAAGGCAGGCAAACTGCGGGCAGCGATAAAGGAAGGGGGTGTGGGAGAGGGTAGTGTTTGCACTTGGGCCGAATGAAGGGGTGGAGGAAGAAGGCAGTCGGGATTGAACCATGATACACTTATTCAGTCACTTATCCATCTCATGTTATTACCAACTTCCTTTACTAGGCAGTGTGATATTCCCTAGGAATGGGGGTAGAACCAACCAGGCCTGGTGCTACCCTTAGAGAGCTAGTCCGTTGGACTACATGGTAATGCAGAGAAAAAGAAACTCTCCATTTGACAACTAGACTAAAACAAGACAAAAGAAACTACAGAACAATCAGGAAGGGTTTTGGCCAAATTGCAAGCAGGTGAAGATTAGGGAGAGTGGCAGGCAGGGATTAACAACAAGGAAGGAAAGGAAACTGTGAGATAAAATAAAGGACTGGAAAAGGGCCTCACCCTGGGGAGTGGGAAATTTAACATTTGTAATCCCACAGGGAACCAGCACGAGGAGATGAGCACCGATGATGATGATGATAATGCTGGAATGAAAACAAAAACAAATCAACAGAAGCTCCAAAACAAACAGGTGGGTTTTGACAGGGACCCCAGGACTGACTGGCTATGTGACCTTGAGTAACCAGTCAAATCTGTGAAGCCCCATTGTTCTCCTCTGTGCAATGGAGCTGAAATGACAAACTTGGGAAGTAACAATATTAAAGGTCAAACGTCCATGCCTGTGCTTGGCCTAGACAGTTGTTTCCTGCAGAATATCAGATGCTTCACAGCAGAAAATCTAAGAAGGGCAAGGGACCCCCATGCTGGGCACTCAAAGCAGACACTTGTTCACCCTGGGTCCCCAGCTCATCCGCAGGACTGGAGGAAGGGTACCAGTGACATCCCAGGCTTAGGAATCCTGACAAAGACAGATGCATTTCATAGGAAAAGGCTGTTTGTTTTCTTGGTTTACCAATGCAACATAAATACATGCTCTTTGGGATAGATAGGTGAACTTTAAGAAATGCAGAGAGTTAGAGAATTCAAAATGTGAGCTCTCCTTGTTCCATAATCTCATGCCCCTTTTCCAATAATAATCACATGAGAGCTTGAGGTATGTTCTTCCCATTTTTGGGCTCTGTGTGTCCTTATAGATATATCTGCATACACATACACATACACACACACACACACACACCCATATATATCAAGTTATATACATATAACTTAAATGAAGCTGTCTCTAAGTAAAAACCCTATCTCTTCACCTTTCTAACCTGAAAAGCTAAGTGCAGCCTTTTTCCAATAGTCTACATATAGGAAGTTCACTCTACAAATAATTCAAGGTTATGATCAGGATTCATTGGCTAATATATTAGAGGCTTTTAGTTGCTTAGCATAGTGGTGCTATTAAATAATAAAATTATATTACTTATGTGCTCAATAATAAAAATTGTTAATACTTCATCAGCATTTTTCTGTATACCAGGAACTCTTTCTAGCCATTTGTATGCATAGTAGCAGTAATCGGCTATGAATTAGATTATTCCCATATTATAAATGATCATTCTGGGGCATGGAAAAATAAGTAAACTACCTACTCAAGGTGACACAGCCAGTAAGTGCCATTGCCAGAATCCAAGGAGTATGGCTCTAGAGTCAGTGCTATTAGTCACTAAACCATGTAACATATGCATACTTGGTTGTTAGGCACTCAAGTGGCTGTCACTAACCAAAGGTACCAAACAGTCTCACTGGTGGGGCCCTGGTTGATCCTGGTATGGGGCTGCCTGTGCTGCTCTAAATGAGTCAGCAGGGCCAAAAGGAGATCTGTAGCAACCATTAAGGACAGAGAGAGGCTAAGTGAAATATGACAGATGGAGAAAGACAAATGCCATAGGATTTCACTTATGTGTGGAATCTAAAGAACAAAGTTGATGGATGTAATACAACAACAATAAAATTACATTAAAAAAAAAGAACAAAGTAAATTAAACAAAACAAAAAAACTGATAGATACAGAGAACAAATTGATGGTCACCACATGGAAGGGCAGTTGAGGAGTTGGGTGGAAAAGGTGAAGGGATTAATAAGTACAAATTGGTAGTTACAAAATAGTCATGAGGATGTACAGTGTAGGAAATAGTAAATTATATTGTAATAAATATGTATGGTGCCATGTGGGTACTAGGTATATTAGGGGAAAAACTAACTTACATGAATGTCTAATGACTATGTTGCATACATGAAATGAATATAATATTGTATGTCAACTGTGATTGAAAAAATATTTGTAATTATAAAATATAACAAGGGGAAGCAAAATCTACCGAGTGAGGCAAGGCATGGAGGGAAATGTGAGGAAAAAGAGATGGAGCAGCTAAAAGGAGAAGGAATGAATATGAGGATTCCTGCCAGGCGCCTGGCCCAGCTGAGAGAGCCACTGAGGTGAACTTGCCAAGGCTCAGCAGCTCCGAGCTTCTCACCCAGAATAGCTGCAAGGAGGCACGCTGCCAGCAAGTCACTTACTATAGCCAGAGCTGGGCACACTTTCTCACATGCATCCGGTTTGTGTTCCTGAGATATGAGGTGGAAATATGTGGTCAACTGCAATGGATTGGCATGCCCTGGAGTGAGACAGCCATTGCTGGAAGTCAGGTCTCTTGCAAGTTGAAACCTAATCTTTCCTTGAAGCGCCTGCCACACATCTAATTGGTTCTGCACATTTTATCCCTATATAATAGACTCTCTTAATAGCTTGCCCTGAATGTACCGAGTGCAAACAATTCTAATTATATTGACACATTGGCTCTATACTTTCAGGGCAGACCTTGTGTTTCTTTCTTGTGATGACTGAACAGAAATTCAGAGTATAAGCCAGCAGGACACATCTATGGAGCACTCATGCCAGGTACCCAACAGACAAGACCAGTGCCCTCCTTAGGACATGGTACAACATGGCTCATGTCATCTGATACCTACCGTCAGGGAGGCTGGCACGGAAAGCATGGTGCCAGTACAAAGAGGGTCAAGAAGACCCTGAGAATTCATGAGCTTCTTTTCCTGCCAGTAATTTCTGCAAATAATGTGTTGTCATGTTACCAGATGGCTTCAAGCTCTGTCAGGACTGTAATCTACCAGTTGGTTTTGGTGATGAACTTTGGGTGTTTACTATTGCCTTAAGTATTTTCATCCCCTGAGTAACCCTGTGTGGCAAAGGGTCTTGGTGTCCCCTCCAGATTTTCCTCACCAGGCCCAGGTGCCTATCTCTCAGTTTCTGTGACTTTTTCCCCAGAAGATTTTGCACCCTCACCAGGAGATGCCTGGGACGTTATGCTGCCCTCCCCCACCCCCCTTAAGTGACCCATGACAGACTGCACTGGGCTGACAGCTCAGTCTCCTCATCTCTGGGCAGGACTACTTTTATGTTATATCTATACACCGGTATTCACAGTGGGATCAGTCTGAAACTAAGACCCTCCTAAAACCATGGTTTTCCCAACCCAATCCTGTTTCCCTTTTTCTCCTACAGGTTTTTCCTGAAAGCATCCATCAGTAAGTAACCTGTACAACAATCTCTGCCTCAGGTTCTGCTTCTTGGGAACCCAGCCTAAAACAGCATGTAAGATCCTTGTGGACAAAGAGCATACATTATGAATAATACAATGTAGTATTTCTCAAACCATAGCTAGTCACATGCAACCTGCACTATTTTGCTATTTTGCTATACTTTCATGTTACTTATGCATTTATTTACCTAACAGTTGTTTTTAAATCGTTTTCAAACTAACTCCTTTTGTTAAAAAACTAACACTGCCCTTAAGAATATTTCTGAAGCTGTGAGTTTGAAGTGCTAATTAAAATTTCAATGCACAGTAAAATATATAGTCATTTAAATATCATCCCATCAACTACCATGTGTCATATGCACATAGAGTGTATCTTTAAAAACATGACAAAATGAGCAGTATGTTTCTGTCTGATTTGTAAACTCTGTTTTTATTTCTTTATAATACTACTGCAGAGCTATACTCACATTGGATGTGAAATAAATTCCTGTTGATTTATTCTTTATTTTTATTTTTTTATTGTTTATTCTGTTACAGTTGTCCCAATTTCTTTTTTCTTTTTTTCCCTTTTGCCCCCTCTCCCCAGCCAACCTGTCTCACCCACAGTCAATCCCCTCTCCGTTGTTCATGAAATATTTTCTTATTCTTAGCCTCTGATCTTGCCAATAGTCCTAAAGGAGATTTACATGATACGGACTAAAAGGAAGAAAAAAGTATTAATTTTTAAAAAGATTTTATTTATTATTTCTAGAGAAAGGGGTAGGGAGAGAGGCAGAAAGGGAGGGAGACATCAACATATGGTTGCCTTTCACCTGCCTCCAGCTACGGACCTCACTGGAGACCTGGCTTGCAACCTGATTATGTGCCCTGGCTGGGGAATTGAACTAGCGACTTTTGGGTTTGCAGGCTGGTGCCTTATCCACTGTGCTACCAGCCAGGGGTAAAAATATCAATTTTTAAAAAGCAAAAATAATTTTAAAATCCTCTGATGTTTACATTCTACCTTTAATGTTTGGATTTTTTCTGGGTTCCTCTGACATGTTTCTTTCACAGAGTCATCTCCCATAATAATGATTAAAGTTTACACGCAAATTGAGGAGAGTGGTCTGTCTTTGCTTCCATCACTCAATTGCTATGGCTTTGGGATCTAATTCTGTCCTTTCTTATAGCCCTCTAATTTAGCCAGGTGAGCACCACACCCTAAAGCCAACCCAGTCATCTCTGGGTTGTGGGATGTGGATTAAAATACCAAAGGTTTTAATGATATATTTTAAATTTTAAAAATAGGAAATGGAGCTATACTAACAAGTCCTATATGGGTAGGTACAGATGTCCTGATTTATTCTGTACGTAAGACAGGCATATATCACATGTGATAACAGGCATTCTGCAATAAGAACAACAGTTCTACATATGGGAAGGAGGAGAACAGTAATGGCTTCATGCCAGAGACTTCATGCCATCCTGTAAAAAAACTTTTGGCCTAAACATAATTCCAATAATTCATAAGTAAACATCAAAAGCTGGTAGACACTTCTGTTCCTAATTTGAGCTCTTTATTGAGCACATTGAGAGATAGAAAGAGCCCTGGCCAGGTAGCTCAGTAGAGTGGAACATTGTCCCATGCACCAGAAGGTTGCAGGCTGGCGCCTCAGTCAGGGCACATACCTAGGTTGCGGGTTCAATCCCCCTCTGTGGGAGACAACTGGTCTAGGTCTTTCCCCAGCCCAACCTCCCATTTCCTGCCTTGCTCTCTATCTAAAATCAATAAACATATCCTCAGGTAAGGATTTAAAAAAAAAAAAAAAGAAGTAGAAACAAGGAGGATATAACCATATATGACATGAGGAAAATCAAACTAATTCAAAATCATTCAGGCTATTTGAATCTCACATTAGGTGTGTTTTCTGCCTTGAAATGTTAGCTAATGATAATGTGCAGCCATCACAATTAGTAAGACATTTAGGATTTAAGCATCCATAAAATGCAGGCCAGCCTTTACAATTGTTTGCACTGATGTTTGAAGCCCCATGAAACCCAATTGCTGACCTTTTCAATGAGAATAAGTAATGTGCTATTCATAATATACGTTTCCCAAAATACATAGATATCCTCTGTTCCTTCAAGGTAAAAGTGAAATTTTAACAAAGAGTGAGAACCTACCTGCTTTTAAAAAGAACCTTAGCCCTGGTTGGTGGCATAATGGATAAGACACCAGGCAGCGAACCCAAAAGTTGCTGTTCAATTCCCAGCCAGGCACATAACCAGATTGTACGCCAGTGCTCCAGCCAGGTCCCTGGCAGGTAGGTGAAAGGCAACCATACATTGATGACTCTCTCCCTCTCAGCCTTTCTCTCTAAAAATAATAAATAAAATCTTAAAAAAAAAAAAAAAGAACTCCTCATCGTGCAGAGTACATTTTGGGAACTGCTATCAGCTAATGTTTGCATCACTATGTGATTTTGTTGCGAAAAATTATATACATGTGTCATCTATGAAAATTCTCTTATCTGCACACTTAAAAATTTGACCACAGATTTAGTTAAGCTGTTTCAAAACTTTCCAGTAAATAATTGTGATGGATTTGGAATCAATTGTTAAAATATAAAAATGCAAAATATTTCCACTTATTTTAAAGAACAATGACTGGCATCTAGGAAGCCAGAAGTATAGTAGCTACATTTCAACAAAAATCTCTTGTGTTATTGATGGATGGAATAGAAAAGTCAATATTATAACATAGTAAACATGCATAACTATATACTTCATATATATTAATAATATATATATATGGAGGTACCTTTTTCAAGATGTGACAGCCATTCAAATCTATTTTCTAAATCAAGTGAACTTTTGCTTCTGCCAAACATTAAATAAATAGTAACCAAATTTACTTTCCATCTTGAAATTTTTTTTAAGGTAAGTACAATAAATCAAACAACGGTTTTTGAAATACCGGAATTCAGGCATACAGAGCAGGGATTCATGACAAATGGGGACTAAGAAAAGCCAATGACTGACCCAGCTTACTGCCTTGAGTTCCCTGTCAGCAGCTCAAGAAAGGGAAGGCAAAGTGGAACCAAGCAAACTCCTGAGTTGCAGGAAAAGGCTGAGAACCTGGAAGGACACAAGCAAAGCGAGAGAGCCTCAGAGATTTGCAAAAGACATGTCAGTGAGTGATCAACAGAATATCATCAGTGCATTCATGCCAAGAAAACACCCAATTCTAGGGGGAAACAGCCACCTGAAGAGACTAGAAGGAGTCAATATTCACAAGGGGTTGGAGATAGCCCACAAATGCTCTCAAAGTCCTTGTAAGTCCTAAGTGGTAAGAGCCCTAGGATCACATTTTTGGTCTAGCATCCCTTCTGCAGTGGGAGGTAATTGTGACTATTTAACTTGCCTACCTGACTGGTGCAGGAGACGGGTTCTGGGAGAATGACAGTGAATTATTGAAAACTGAGTCAGAAAGTGATGCGAATCACAACTGTGCTTAGAAAATTGTATCTTTGTTAGAGAAAGAGAACTTGAGCAGACTTTGACTCCTAGTACGAGGTATTCTGAACATGGAAATGCCTTTTCTGTATGCTTCTTCTGCTCAATAACCATTTGTAGAGTTTAAAAAATTCTATTCACTGCTCTGATATCCTGTCCAAAATCGCACCTAACTGGAATACCTTTATGGCCTGGAAAATGCAGCAATGGACACTTTCACTGATGTTTCATGTAACCCATTACCCAGAAAAACTAAACAATAGAAAGGTCTGTTGAGTGTTCATTCTGCAACCAGCTGGTATACTGCTCCTTAAACTTCGGCATGCTGTCTACTTGAATATGGTACATGTCTTCAACCAACCAATACATAATACATGAAACGATTTCTATAAATCCATCCGAGATAGAGGTTATGCATAGTTTCAACAAGCCAGCTGTCCGTCCACCAAGATTAGCTGCTGGCTACTGTCCCACTGTTGAGTGCCCAACTTGCCAACCTCTTGAGGTCAGAGTTGAATCCGCCATTGGCATTGTCATCCACACTTGGCCATGCCACCTGGTGGCCATTTGATTACACCGGAACCCTCCTAAGCTGGGGGTCAGGGTCAGTACTTTGCCTTCGAGAACTGGTTTCTTTTCCTCTGATCCAAATGATCTCTGTCACTTTAAAATATTATTTTCTCTTTATATCAGGTTCAGTATATTCTTTATTCTCTGCAGGACAAGCATCTTCTGTAATGCTGAGGTGAAACTGGAAGGAATGTGACTCCCTTTGGTGGAAAGAATGGCCTCCTCATTAGAGATCAAGCTGAAAATGGAACCACTTCAGTTGTACCTTATATATTCTTCATGTCATGTCTTATGTATTCTCATTACCTAGCTTCCTAGCAGCAGTAGGTCAAGAATTCTTTTATTCCATGTCTATTATATAGTAGCCATTAAGGTAACTTGAAAAGAGTAGCAGGCAAAAATATTTTTTAAAAATATAATGGGTAAAGTCTCAAATTAGACCATTCTTAGCCTTAATTAAAGTTGTAGTGATTGCATATTACTTAATTTAATTATGAAATTCCCTCACCAAGGTTCAGTGTCACTTGGTCATCCCTTGTAATAAACAACCATTTACCATGTCTGCAGAGAATAGTTAGAATCACACATAGTAGGAAATGCTTCACTGCAATATTGAAGTAATACATTCTGTATGGTTCTGATGAATGCCTTCAGCATTTTTCAAATGATGATCGGGCATAGTCATGGAGGGAAAAGTCATCTGTGGTCACCCATTCTGCTTATAACCACTACTAACCCTATGAGTATATTTTAGAAAAATGAAGTGAGGAGAGACTACAACCAACGAGTACACAGGAAGCTGGAGGCAGGCTTTACAGTAGGATGCCAGCCCTGTTCCCATTCATCAGGAAGAAAGAGAGGGTTTTGTACTGACTGCATGCATGTAAGTGGCTGGCTCTGAAATCTATGAAGCTTAAACTCCAAGGCCCCTTCCAAGACTACGGGATGAGTCCTATTAACATGTAATGGTCATATATTCTTGTAAAATTTGCTCAAGTAAGATTTTGAAATTTAATTAGCTATAACAATCTGACTTCCCCTCTGTAGTCTGCACTCATCTTAGGTGCCTTGGAAATAACCTCAGGCATTTTTGAGATCTGGCTAAGGGAAAGTTGACCTGCAGAGGCCTTTAGTTTGAGTTTAGGAACATATTTATGTAGGTCATAGTCACTTGCATGAAATATAAAGTTATGATTAATGTAGGAAAGTCTTCCAGGAATACCCATGATGCCCACCATCCTGACAATCCAGCATCATGACACGAATATGCAACACCAGAAAGAAATATTATAGATGGCACTCTAGAAGTCTGAGTTCATGTAGAATCGGAGAAATTCTTCCAATCATCAGACATTAAAATTTTAAGAAGATCTTATCTTTAGTACTTTGTTGAAATGAATAATCTCTCTTTTCAAAAATATTCTGCCGCCACAGCCAATGTGGCTCAGTTGGTTGGGTATGCATTGTCTTGCAAACCAAAAGACTGCTGGTTCGATTCCCATCTAAACAGATTCCATCCCTGGTTGGTCTCTGGACAGATATTTATACAATTATAAATAAATCAAAACTTTTTGATAGGGTTAAGCAAAATAAAATAAGAATTTCTTATTTTTAGGGTTCAAACCAAACCACAATCATAAGGTGAATAAGTATGGGAGCTAAATGTTTTATGCATGCCAAATATTAATAACAAAAGATAATTTATTTTACTGTTGTATTACATTCATTTCATTTTCCCTCCTCTGCTCTCCCCTTCCCCATACTCTCCATACCCACCCATAGTCAATCCTGCATGTTGTCCATGTCAATGGGTCATCCATGCTAGTTCCTTGACTAAACAGTTCCCCTTCTTTGCCTCCTTCTCCCCTCTCTTCTCACCCGCTGCACACTGAAAGTCTGTTCCTTGTATTCATGTCTCTGGTTCTGTTTGGCTTGTTTGTTTGTTTTGTCCATTAGTCTCCTATATTGGGTGAGGTCATATGGTATTTGTCTTTCACTAACTGGCTTATTTCTCTAAGCATAATATTTTCCAGTTCCATCCATGTTGTTACAGAAGTTAGGAGTTTCTTCTTTCTTTCTGCTATGTAGTGTTCCATTGTGTAAATATACCAAAGTTTTGTTTTTGTTTTTGTTTTTAAAGATTTTATTTCATTATTTTTAGAAAGAGGGGAAGGGAGAGAGGCAGAGAGGGAGAGAAACATCAATGTATGGTTGCGTTTCACCTGCCTCCAGCTACAGACCTGACTGGAGACCTGGTTTGCAACCTGGTTATGTGCCTTGGCTGGGGAATCGAACCTGCGATGTTTGAGTTTGCAGGCCGGCGCCTTAACCACTGTGCTACCAGCCAGGGCCTATACCAAAGTTTTTTGATCCATTCACCTACTGATGGGTATGTAGGCTGTTTCCAGCACTATTGTAAATAGTGCTGCTATGAACATAGGGGTACATAGATTCTTTTGAATCAGTGTTTCTGGATTCTTTAGGTATAATGCTAGCAGTAGAATCTCTGGGTCAAAAGGCTGTTTCATTTTTAGTTTTTTGAGGAAATTTCATACTATCTTCCATAGTGGCTGAACCAGTCTGCATTCCCACCAGCAGTGTGCCAGGGTTCCCTTTTCTTCACATCCTTGCCAGCAGTTGTTTCTTGATTCATTGATGATTGCCATTTTGACAGGTGTGAGGTGGTATCTCATTGTGACTTTAATTTGCATCTCTCTGATGGCTAGTGATGTTGAACATTCTTTCATATGCCTTTGAGTCCTTTGTATGTCCTCCTCAGAGAGTGTCTATTCAGGTCCTTTGCCCATATTTTAATTGGGCTGTCTGTCTCCCTGGTATTGAGTCACATAAGTTCTTCATATATTTTGGATATCAAACCCTAGTCTGAGGTATCATTGGCCAATATGTTTTCCCATACAGTAGGCTCCCTTTTAATTTTGCTGATGTTTTCTTTGGCCGAATAGAAACTTTTCAGTTTGATATAGTCCCATTTGTTTATTTGCTTTTTATTTCTTTTGCCCTTGAAGAAGTATCAGTGAAAATATTTCTGCATAGGATATCTGGAATTTTACTATCTATGTTTTCCTCTAGGATTTTTATGGTGTCACAGCTTATGTTTATTCATTTTTAGTTTATTCTGGTGTTTGGTGTAAGTTGGTGGTCTAGTTTTATTTATTTATTTATTTTGCATGTCCCTGTCCACTTCTCCCAACACCATTTGTTGAAGAGGCTATTTTTACTCCACTTTATGTTTCTTGCCCCTTTGTTGAATATTAATTGATCATAGAGTTTTGGGTTTATTTCTGGGCTCTCTATTCTGTTCCATTGATCTGTGTCTAATCTTATGCCAGTACCAGATTGTTTTGATGACAGTAGCCTTGTAGTTTGATGTCTGGTATTGTGATTCCTCCTACCTTGTTCTTCTTTCTTCAGATTGCTGTGGCTATTTGTGAGTGTTTTGGGCTCCATATAAATTTTTGAAGTATTTTTTCTATTTCTGTGAAGTCTGTCATTGGTATTTTAATTGGGATTGCATTGAATCTATAGACTGCTTTGGGTTGTATGGACATTTTAATGATTTTCATTCTTCCTATCCATAAACATGGTATATGCTTTCATTTATTTGTATCTTCCTTAATTTCTTCAGTGTTCTGTAGTTTTCTGAGTATTGGTATTTTACCTCCTTGGTTAATTTTATTCCTAAGTACTTTATTTTTCTTGTTGCTGTGATAAATGGGATTTGTTTTCTAGCTTCTACCTCTGATGTTTCATTATTGGTATACAAAAATATCTTTGATTTCTGAATATTGACTTTATATCCAGCTACTTTGCTAAATTTGCTTGTTAGGTCTAGTAGCTTTTTGGTGGAGTCTATCGGGTTTTCTATGTATACTGTCATGTTATCTGCAAATGACAGTTTTACTTCCTCCTTTCCAATTTAGATACCTTTGATTCCTTTTTCTTATCTGATCACTATGGCTAGAACTTTTAAAATGATATTGAACAGAAGTGGAGAAAACGGACAACTTTGTTTTATTCCTGAGCTTTTAGTTTTTACCCATTGAGTATGATGTTGACTGCAGGTTTCTCATATATGGCTTTTATTATGCTGAGGTATGTTCAAATTTCTTGTCATATAGTTGATTTTAGTAATTTTTTACAATCCTTTGTATTTCTGAGGTATCAGTTGTGATTTCTCCTCTGTCATTTCTGATTTTGTTTATTTAAGACCTATTTCTTTTATTCTTGATGAATTTGGTTAAAGGTTTGTCAATTTTGTTTATTTTTTTTCAAAGAACTATCTCCTGGATTTATTGATTCTTTGAATTGTAGTTTTAGTTTCTAAGTCATTTAATTCTGCTCTGATCTTGATTATTTCCTTCCTTCTACTTTCTCTGGGCTTTATTTGTTGTTGCTCCTCTAGTTCTTGCAGCTTTATGGTTGGATAGTTTATGTAAGCTTCTTCTAACCTATTTAGGTAGGCCTGCATTGCTATGACTTTCCCTCTGAGGACTGCCTTTGCTGTGTCCCTTAGATTTTGGGCTGTTGTGTATTCATTTTCATTTGTTTTCAGAAACTTTTTTATTTTATCTTTGATCTCATTGTTTTCCCATTCATTACTTAATAGCATGTTATTCAGTCTCCATGAATTAGAATGTTTTTGTTTTTTTTCCCTTGAGGTTGGTTTCTAGTTTCAAGCCATTGTAATCTGAGAAAATGCTTGGTATGATTTCAATTTTCTTGTATGTATGGAGACTTGTCTTATGTCCTACCGTGTGTCCTATCTTTGAGAAAGTTCCATGTGCATTTGAAAAGAGTGTGTGTTTTGCTTCTTTGGGGTGAGAAGTTCTGTATATATCAGTTAAGTCCATTTCATCTAGAGTGTTGTTCAATGCCACAATATCCTTGGTGTTTTTTCGTTTCGAAGATCTGTCCATCATTGACAATGGGGTGTTAAAATCCTCTACTATTAATATGTCACTATCCATGTCCTTCTTGAAGTCCTCCAAGATTTTCCTTATATATTTGGGTGCTCCTGTATTGGGTGCATATTTGTTTATAAGGATTATATCTTCTTGATGGATTGTTCCTTTATGTATTATGAAATGTTCTTCTTTGTCTCTTTTTATGGCTTCATTATAAAATCTATTTTGTCTGATAAGTAATGCTACCCCAGCCTTAATAAAAAATAAGTTTTGATCAGCTATACTTAATTACATTTTTCAGTCATAAGTAATATTGCATACATTCAAACAAAGAGGCACCAGTATTTTAGGAAAAAAAATATAATAAAGATTAAAGTATCGATTATTTTTTTCAATCTTTATGATGTGTGTGGCAATTATTAACTAAAATTTTGTAATTTGTTGATTTCTTTTTCTGATTCTAAACAAATGTTTACTTTCACACATGATTTTCTGTTTTCAGTCTTTTGTTTTTCTTTTTAAAAAGTCCTCCAAATATAAGATTTGAGGACTTGTATCTACCTCTAGGCTCTGAAGTTGCTTAGTGTCAGTTGATAGGGTCATTTCTTCTGCAATAAAACATGCTGTTGGGCTGTTACCTCATAAAGGGCCTAGGATGGTCACTCTACTTAATTCTCTTGCTAAGGTGACAGGAATTTTACTTTAGTCACTTCTAGAGGATCAGAAATAGAATTGTGTAGATTAAGCTTCAAGGACCCATGCTATTACTCAGCACTGGGATAAGATAACCCCAAAATAACTACACTACAACAATATAGATGGGTTTTTATATATTTATTTATTTTTAAAGAACACTTGGCTGCCTTACCCTTGTCTCTAAAACTCCATACATGCCTTCAGTCCTCAACACCAGTTTTCTGAAATCCTTTGTTAATTATTTAGTAACATTTCATATAAAATATGGAGATGCCAAAGTACTTTAAATTCCCTCTGATATGATTTGAGGGTAGATATAAATGAATAACTCTTTCCCTTTGTGATGGAATAAATTATCATGTGCTGAGATTTAGAATATCAGAAAGGATGAGTGCCAATAAAATAAAATGCCCTAGAGTAAAAATGTGTGCTTGCTTGAATCAGTAATGAAAAAGATGTTTAATTCCTATATGCTTTGGAATCAAATTATGTATAGATTTGTGTGTGTGTGTATGTGTGTGTGTGCGCGCGTGAAAGGAAGCAATCAAGTAATGTTTCTTGTTTTCCTACCTAACAGTAGTAGTTTCTATTGCTGTTAGTTTCTATTGAAATTCATAATCCTGAGGGAAAGTTAAAGTTACTGAAGGATCTTTTCAGCTTACTACAGAATAATAAAGAGCACCAATGTCTGATACTGACATAATTTATTAAAATTACATGGAAAGAAATTTATTCTAAAGGACTGGTGAATAATTAAATGTATTAGATATTATTCAAAAGAACATATATTTTCTAAGCTATTGTAATTCCAATGTAATATTCTGCAACAATATTTTATTTCAATACATGGACAGAGATAGCTTCTTTGCAAAAATTATAGTCACTGTTGTATCTGTTGTATCATAATTGCTAAGGTGCAATTGACCAACTAAGATCACAGCATTGTTCTTAGTAATGTGGAACTAGTATGTGGGACTTTATTCTATAAATGTTATTCTGATAAAAGAATATACAGTCATACCCCGGTGCTTGTTGGCTTCAGAACTTATCAAACCTTGTACTTGTCAAATTTTGAGAGAAAAAAAAATGTTTCAGCACTTGGCACTCGCTCAGGACCTGCTACACTTGCTAGAACTTGTATGAGTTGACACTGCCCTACAGGAGAAAATGCTTCATCATTTGGTGCCTGTTGGTTTCAGCGCTGTCACAAGTTCTGGAACTAATTAACAATGAATACTGGGCTGCCACTGTATGACTAAACTTTAATATCTCTTTCAAATGCATTGTGTTTTAACTTATACCCCAATATTTCCATGCATTTAATAAGTAATTCATCTGTTCATTTGAAAATTAATCTGCAATCTAACAAATATTTTTTTAAATTGATGGCCTTCCTGCATATTACTTCTTTGTGTAAATTTTTTATATACTATGAAGCTAATGAGCTCTTAAAAATATTCTCACTGTAAATTCTTTTTCAGCATTATATAAGGATAAAAGCATAAATGTGAATATTTCTTTGGGTATCCACTCCTTGGGTTATACTGCCCTCTTCAGAAATCAATACTCTCGGCAGTTTTTCCTAGCCACTACAAAAGAATGAACTACTGTTGTACACAGAAAAATAGGTGAAACTCAAAAACACTACTTGAAAAAAAAGTAGCTAGATGCAAAAACTATGTACCCTATAATCAACTTACAGGATGACAGAAATCAAAGCAGTGGATGCTACTAAAAAGGCAGGCAATGTATTTAATTAACTGCAAAGAAGCAAAGAGGAAATGACTGGGTGTTATAATGATTAGAATGGTGCTTACACAAGTGTCACAACCCATACAACTGTATCCTTAAGATGTGAGCATTTTGTTGTGTGTAAATTACTCATTAATCAAATGCAATCCACTCTACATAAATTAATGGTGGGTTCAGAAATCATTATGAAATTACAAATTATTTTGAACTAGGTAATATTACAACTTGTGAAACACAGTTAAGTTAGAGGAAATTTTATAATATAGAAAAATATACTAGAAAATTAAATAGTGCATCTAAGTTTTCAAATAAGTTAATTCTTTATTTTTTAAACAAAATGTGGGCATCAATACACCTCATTTTTAATATTTATAATTTTTGCTTTTTGCCTTTATTCGTTTTATCCTAGTTCACCTTACAAAGCTTTGTTCTTTCATTAGTCATTTTGAAAAGCCAACTTGCATCTTCCATCATGCTATTATTGTATGACTTTTATATATAATTTGAGGAACTTTTTGGTTTATGTTTGTTTGCTTGCCTATTGCTATCTTCTTTTACCTTGACTTGTTTTTATTTTTATTTCATGTCTGATAACTTTTAAAATTATTCATTATTTTTTTAAGTGTATATAACATCCAATTTCAGACCAGAAAATTTCAGGACATTAGTTATTTTCCACGTTTGAGAGGGTAGATATAACTTTTTGTTAATAGTTCATGGAAAGTTTGATGTGGAGTTATGGGTCTCTCAGCATTCCCAAATAGATCTTTCTCAATGAGTATGAGTAATGGCATACTGGAGTAGCCTCATTTCCAAAACAGTTTGTCTAGTTACTATTCAACAGCTCTACTTAACTATCTAATAAAATTTCAAAATTCATACCCATAATTGAACTCTGATTTGTCCTTCAAAACCTGTACCACCCTAATCTTTCTTTTTCCAAGTGATGGCAAGGCTATTCCCTCTGTCTAGGCCAAAAATTTGGGTGTTATCTTGATTCCTCTCTGCCACTCAGACTGTCAAATTCATATCTAATCCATGAGCAAATAGTGTTTTGTCTCCTACAAAAACCTACCTAGAGTCTCAGATTTCTCTACCTCTCCATTACACATTATTTCCCACCTGGTTTATCTAATAGTCTCCCAAAAGTCTTCCAACCTTACTTCTAAGAGTATACTGCCAACATAGAGACCAAGTGAACATCTAGATTAGATAGCACTACTCCTTTGCTCAAGACTCTAGTTTCCTATCTTTCAAGTTAAAAGTCAAAGTCTTTATCAATGATCTCTATGGTCTTACATAATCTTCTCCCAATACCCCCCACTATCGTCTCCTACCAAGGTTCCCCTACATGATCCATTCCAAACGCACTGTCTTCCCTACTTCCTTAATCATGTCAAGCATATCACTGTTTTCTAAGTTCTGCTTAAATGTTCTGCTGAATTCTGAGCACTAGAATACAGTCTGAAACATAATAAGGGCACAATATATACCTGTCAAATAATTTAATTAATTATCAGTTGAGATCAATATTAATTGAATATGTTCTATCAAAAGGAAAGATTTTTAAATTGTTCACACAGAACCAGAAAGTAAGAACATTTTCAAAGATCAACCAGATCCTATAAAAATGATCCAGAAGCAATATTGAAGTAAAATTTGTTCTTTTTAGGGTAAAGTTTGATGAATTTTGACAAACCCATAAGGCCATGTGATGAATAGCCAAGTTAAGATTTAGAACATTTCCAACATGCCCATTATGGTTAACCTTTCCAAATCCCTTTCAGCCTTTGACAACCATTAATCTGCATTAGTTGTGCCATTTTTGAAGTAACACGTAAATAGCATTATATAGTGGGCTGCTTTTTGAATCTGACTTCTCTTTGCTTAGCATAATGTATTTGAGTTTCATTCATGTTGTTGTATCAGTAGATCATTTATTTTCATTCCTGAGTAACATTTTATTGAATGTATATACCATGGTTTGATTATCCATTCCAAAGCTGAAGAATTACCTAATTTTAAGTGAAATTATCATCCTAATAAAAATTATTTGCTCTTTTGTGTTTCTCTCCTGATCATTCACCAATCTCAGATGCTGCACGAGGTGTCCCAGGATAATTTATGTGTGGCTATTGGTAACTTGCTGCCCATTAGTTGTTGTTTTCTAAAGAAAATGTAAGTGTACTTGAAATGGAGTTTGATTTCCCATCTTGAAAAATCAAACAAAAACATTGATATAAATATTTTATATTATAACATTTGATAGCATAATTATCACTGACAATTATACTACTTTTTTCATTGAACCAGTACTTTCTGAGTACCTACTTTATTTGTGGAACTGACTTAAGTGCTCTGGAGAAAACGACAAGCAAATGCTTGATATAATTCCTATACTTGTAGAATTTACAGTCAAATGAGTGGGATGTTAATTAGGAAAATAGTAATAAAAATAAAATATCAATAAGAAAAACTATGACACCTTAAACTATGAAGTAGGGAGAAGTAAAGTTTGATGAGAGGTTAGATTAGAAGATGAGAGGGGCATTTCAGGCAGAGAGAAGAGCACCTCTCACAGCCAGGAAGAAACATGGTATGCATGAGTTTTAGAAACTCAGAGAGCAAAGGAGATGGAGCTGTGACAAGCAAGAGACTGGAGATGCAAATAAAGAAGAGATAACCTTGTGGGCCATGCTGAGGATCTCATTACCATCCTAGAAGTGTTTTGAAGCTGTTGGTTGCATTTATGCAAGAGTCAGAGTGATTAGACTTGAGTTGTAATAACTACTTCCATCTGACTACAAATGAATTACTTTTTTGTCATGCTTCAGGGAGAAGGAGAGGGGCACAGAGGCTATAGGTGGACTCTTGCAATAGGAAGGGATTGCAAATAGTTCAACAAAGAGTAATGGTAATTTTGAATTAGAATAGAGAGAAGTAAATTGACATAAGAAATATTTCAGAGGCAAAATAAGAATTTTAACCAAATTGGATATGGTGCCAAATTGGATAGGGTGGGGAGAAGGAGGCATCAGGGATGACTGACCCCTTGGTGTCTGGATTGTGCAGATGGTTTGGCATCAGTAACATCTATAAAGATAAGAAGTTATGGGGGAATTATTATGAGTTTAGTTTCATACTTTTAAGGTTTGAGTTGTTTTAAACATGCAAATGCAGAATCAAGTGTGCCACTCATTATATGGGTCTACATGGGTCAAAGAGTGTTCCGTGAAGGTTTTTGCTATGAGCCCATGGATCATCTGCATGGGTGGAAATTGAAGATATGGCCATAGGTTACATTAGCCAGGGTGGAAATACAGAGGAAAACAGGAGCATTGAAAATTGCAATGTTAAATGGACAGGAAGAAAAGAATGATCAAGCAAGGCAAATTTCAAGAGAACAGTCAGAGATTTTGAAGAAAAACCAGGGGTGTGCAGGGTTAAGAAAAGCCAGGGATAAGAGTCAGGACAGGGGGAGTAGCCAACACAGCATATGCTCCTGAGAGATTCCCAGCGACACTTGTGAGAGCAGGGCTAGAGAGATGATGCTAGTAGAAGCCAGTCCAGACAGTTTGAAGAAGATGTACACAGTGAGAGGAGAAAGAGATAGAGTATGTGCAACACTTTGGAAAATGTCACTGTGAAGGCACAGTGGTGTGTGTGAAGGATGGGAAAAAGAAAAGGTAGCAGATGAGGGCATGAATGACTTCAGTAAAGGTTTTATTCCCTTCAATTGTAAAGCTATGGACCTGGTTAAAAAGCCAAGAGATGGAATACATTAAAAGAGAGGGGTTAAAAATAAGAAGGCAGGCAGAGTTGGAAGGAGTGGGCTCTAGAAAATAGATGATGGAAATAGCTTTAGATAATAGTTATTGAGAGAGAGAGAGAGAGGGAGAGCTCCTTGTGTTTATCAAGAAGGACAGGAACGGATATGGGTGGGATTATGTTTGCAATTGGGAAGATAAAAAGATTGTCACCTGATGATCTCTGTTTCCTCTGCAAGGTAGAGAAGGTGGAGCAAAGTGTTGCAGGGGTCCACAGTTCTGAGCTGAGCAGAAAAGGTTGGAAATGACCGTTGTAGCATAAAATATGGAGTTAACAAAGAATGGTCTTAGGCTGGACATATATTGATCTCTGATTGGATTTTATTCAAATTATCCTCTATACTTATAAGTATGTTAAATGCTCTCTTATCATTTACAAGTATGTTAAATGCTCACCCTTATCATTTCTCTGCATCATAATAATACCAAACAAAACAGGTGAAATCTGTATACTAAATTCCCCTTCCACATTACTCCCCTTACTGATACCTATGTTGTATCAGCATATCTAGAAATGTACAACTTCCCAGTTATGCATTTTCTTTAATTCCTTAGAACGTGGAAATTTTTCCTAGAACATTAGTGGTTTCTTAAAATTTTCTTCCTCTAGATTTTTCTGCTTAGACAGGGAATGATACCAATCTATCACTGGCATCCCTTATCCCTCTTGAGACTATAGACATCTTCACCCCTTTTCTCACAGAATTGAGAATTTTAACTTTTGTACTGTTTAGCATGGAAAGTGATTTGATGTGATTGATTTTTAATTAAAATTATCAACGCAAAGTTATGCTTATTCATAAAACCTGTAGCTGTTAAAATAGTGCATTTTCAAACTTTGTGATTAATATTTTCTGTTTCTACGGAGCCACTTGAAATCACCGTGACTAATATTTCCATAATTGAATGTTTGTAACCACTTAAAAAAAAAGATTTTATTTATTATTTTTAGAGAGAGAGGAAGGGAGAGAGGCAGAGAGGGAGAGAGACATCAATGTGTGGTTGCCTTTCACCTGCCTCTAGCTATGGATCTGGCTGGAGACCTGGCTTGCAACCTGGTTCTGTGCCCTGTGCCTGGCGAACCAGCGACCTTTGGGTTCACAGGCCAGCACCCCATCCACTGTGCCACAAGCCAGGGCTTGTAACCACTTTTTAAGTGATGCATATGTAGACTCTACATGTAAAAATAACAATAAATGTTTCACTACATCTTTAATATGAAAGGAAGTAAGAAGGAAGGGAAAGGAGGATCAGCCAGGTACCATTTCCACTGAGAAAACTATATGTTTTCCTTTATTGATAAATAGTATATGTTTTATTTTCTATGCTACAGTGGCTCCTCTCATGCAGGATATTAATGCTTTAAATTGCAATTAGTCAAGAAACCTAGCAACAAAACATGTGAACAAAAGCTAGGTGAGTAGATGATAATAATGTCTTATAGCCTTTATAAGGCTCAGAAAAAATTATTATAAAAGTCCATTAGCCAATGCATCACATATAAACAAAGTATGAGATAAAACTGCATAACTTAAGGCCATTTAATGTTCTTAATTCATAATTTTTAGGAAATTTGGGGAAATGTTATAGAATTCCTCACATATAACTGACTGAAAGAGAGAATAGTATCTAAAAGTGACAATCTGTTTTCCTAACTTAGGATCATTCATTCATTCATAGTCTGCAGTTTGTATCCAATGATAAATACCTGTTCAGGTTTTCTTATTCCTTTGAACAGATGATTTTTGTCATAAAACTTATACCCTGTATAACAAGTCTCTTATTTGATTTTCTTTAAAACCATGTAAGAATCAAGCTAAAAAAGGGATAGATCCCTGATAGGAATTATTTAGGAAGAAAAAAAAAGAGGCAATGTGAAGAATCTCTATGTAAAAGCCAAAATGACCTTCTGTAGTAAATTTCACTGTTTTTCAACTGTGACAGGAATAATATGTCTTGACAGTTGAAACATGCTGTTTACCTGGGGAATGTCAGTCATTCTGATTTTGAAAGACGTAGAATTTATAAATTGTCAACATGTCTTTTAGGCAAGAACCCAGTGTTCATCAAGAGCAAAACTAAAGGAAAGGCTCAAATAAACTGCAAGTCAAAATGCTGCCTGATCACCTGATTTTAAGAACATATTATACATAACCTACAGTCATATGTGATAGTAATTGTAATCTGTGAGATACAGATGACAAACTACATGCCTATTACTGTGCTTCTCAAGTGGAATATGGTCTGGAGATCAATGGCTTGGGGTTTTCCTGCGTTCCATATAAAGCTAACTATTTGTCATTGAGCAATGCCCATAAATACAACTCTCTAATACTGAAACTGCTGACAGCCTTGTAGGCGATTTCAGCAGTGAAGCCAGGTCTAAACGTACTGAGCTACATTAGAGTTGGTCCCTGGAGGACAGACTTCAGCTTCATTGGCAAGGGCACTGTAAAAGTTCCATTTGACTCCTCATTAAACCTCTCAATGGGATTAAAGCTCTTGCTCTATGGCTGCTATTGCTTCTCTTTCTATAGAAGAGATGGCGTGAACTACATAGGCATGATACACTTTTAGATATTAGGAGAAGGTTGTTTTTCCTAACAAAAACAAAGCTTCCTACAGATTAAAAGTTTTTTTCCAGTCTCTTGATTATTAAAAACCTTATTATTATTTGCAATGGAAATTGCTTTATTTCAATTTTTGAGAATTCATTTTCAATGCCGATCTTAGGGCCCATAAAAGATACTGCTTTTCTGCATTTATCTTTTCTCCCAGAGAAGCAGCATTATAAGGAAAATCATTGGTAATAATGATCTCAGCCTTTACCTAACAGTATTATTGGGATATTAAAATCAGAACAAATGTTTTGAAGCAATTGGTGAGGCATGCATTACTATTGCACTATATAGGTTGCCAATGGCCATTCTTGTTGATTCAATCTTGCAAATAGCATAATAAGATTTACCATATTTTGAAAGTATTGCTTTGGGAAACCAGTCAGTAGTTCAAATAAACACACATCACACTCTGTGGATTGAAAACTCCACACTGTTGATGATACATAATTCACATTCTTGTGGGAGTCTCCTAGGAACATTCCCAAGACTTATTGTTTTAAGTGCAATAAAAACAAACAAAACTATTTTATCCAGCAACAACTCTGCAGAATACTTAATGCTGAGAGAAAATGGTCTGTGATAATGAAATAATCTGCCGTCTTTGGCCATCAAATCACAGTGTTACTTGATGGAGTATTAATAATTCTAATTACTGATGAACACTTTACTGCTCACTGTTTACTGTTAATGTTTCCCCAAAGTGGTCTATATGCACATATGTACAAAGGCATCAAAAGCTAGGCAAATGTTAATAGAAGTGGTGAAGAAGAAACAGAAAGACAATATAACAAAATACATGTAAAACTATATATAGCGTGAACGGTCCTTTTTGCATTACAAGATGAATGGTGTCAAAGGACAGCCCTTGAGACTGACAAGAACTCCTGATTTCAAATGCCTCCTATATAATTATGCCATATCCTCCTTGGTGATGAATGCGGGTTTAAATGGGATAGGGAGAATGAAAGAGGGAAGGGTTATATTCATATTCTCTCTCTCTTTCTCTCTCTCTCTCTCTCTCTCTCTCTCTCTCTCTCTCTCTCTCTCTCTCTCGCTCTCTCTTGCTCTCTCTCTCTCTCTCTCTCTCTCTCTCTCTCTCTCTCTCTCTCTCTCACACACACACACACACACACGAGTGCACACACCACACACTGCCTCGCTACGGTCACAACCACCACCCTCTTCCAGGTGTTACTGGGTTTTTATAACCACAGCTGAGAGTAGATGTAAGGTGGTTGAGAGGGGCTGGGATTTGGTCCCCCCACTTGTTCAAGAGGAGTCAGGGAAACCCCACAGAACTCTTGAGTCTGAGTCTAGGAAGGGTTGGGGCGGAGTCTGGAAAGGGGCTGTCCAGCGGTAAGAGGCAGCGGGCAGACCCTGGTGAAAGGATAGGGAGGCTACTATCACTTTATGAATCCGCAGCCCAAAGAACACTTCTGCTGACAGAGGGCCTGGGAGGGCTGCAGCAGGGTCCCTGCCTCCCGCTCACCACGCGGACCCCGCGCCTCCTCTGGTAGCAGCGGTGGCAGCGGCAGCAGAGCCTCGCCCACTCCAATCCCCACCCTTTCCATCCTTAGCTGTTAAAGAACTGCAGCGCCTGGCACGGTCCTGGAGGACCCCGGGCGCAAAACAGGAAAGGGGGCAGCCGCGGGGAGATTGGAAAGGCTGCAGGCGCCCTCCGGGAGTCGCCCCGGCGCCCAAGGTCTGAGGCTGCAGCCCCAGTTCGCCATTGTGAGCCACCCCTGGGGAAGCCCGCCTGCGCCACGTCCCTCCGGGTTCGGTCTGCGCTGCGATGAGGCACCTGCCCACGAGGACGCACGGCCTCCTGCCTCTGCTCTGGCTCTTTGTGTTGCTCAAGGTAGGGAGCCCTGCATCCCCTCCACGCGCTCCAGCGCCCTCGCTCTGCCGCCGGGGGACAGCACGCCCCGGGACACGAGGGCCGGGCCGCTGGAAGCTCTGGCATTGCAGCCCCACGCACGCTTTGTTGTCCAGCGTGTGCGTGTTCCCGGGGGTCTTAGGCGGAGTGGCGGAAGAATAGGGAAGTTTGCTCCCTCCAGCTTTCACCCCTTGTGCTCTTTTACCGCTGATGGTGTCCGCATCAGAGGTGGGCTTGTTGGATAATGCTTCCTCGAGGAAAATGAGGTCACTTTTCCTTCTGGTGGCTACGTATGGCACCCCAATGTTGCTTAACCTTTCCGCCCTCCCTCAATTGAGTGTGAGCTTGCTTTGTCTTAATTTACCTTCTGCTGGAATTATACACTGGGGCTGAGCTCCCTGCTGCTTATGGACTGCTGGGGGTGGGTCGCGAGCATCTTTTTCTTTGAGCTTGGAGAGGACTCCTCTTTCCCCAAGTCTTCAATCGCTAACCTGAGAATACTCTTTACAAAGTCTCAAGACTTTTCCCCACTATATTTATAGGGGATGATACCTCTAAATTTCAACGGCATAAAAAAATCTGTATGATTTACTTTTTCGTGTCTTCTTTGGAATATCCTACTTCAGGGTTTTACTTTGAGGAAAAGCAAAAGGGTTGCTTAAAAAAGAAAACCCTCGTTTGACAGTTATGCTGTACATAAAAAATGTTTAAAGAAATGTTAGGTAGATGTTTGCTTGGAAAGTGGGGTGAAGTTATGAGGTAATATTCTACCACTTGTGTCTTCAGTGGGTCTACTTGAGTTTTGTCATGAGTCCTTTCTGTCCGTTCTCAGCAAAGCAAACTGTGCCTACTGGTCACAGGGAGCTATTCTTTCAGCACCACAGCGATCTCTTCCTTAGACATAGATGAAACATTAACGGATGCAAATGTTTTCTTATCAAAGAGTCATTTCTTGCTTCCATGCAATATTAATTATGAACAACTGACAAGGATATTGTGGGGCAAGACCAATGGATTGAGAACAGCATCAATTTTAAATATTCCACATTTTCATTTATCTTAATGAAAAATAAAAAAATAGTTTCAGGGAGAAACAACAACAGAGTGCATAAAGAAGATTCTAAATTATACTTAATATGTTTACACATTAATCTTAAGTGTAAATAATACTTTTATTTAAAATCTGTTTCATAAAAAGCATGGTCATATGTTTGCACTCTAGGAGGTTGCAGCTCCATGATCACACACCACAATGTACTAGACTTAAGTTTTCTATTAATTTTTCTCTTTGTCAAATTTCGTCATGACTGTTTGTGTATGCAACACTTGTCATGCATCCAAAGAGACAAATGGAATCACCACACATTTAGCTAAGTCACAGCTAAGATTTACATATATGACATCTGATCCAAATTCAACCTTTGGCACAACTACAGGTTTTTATTTGAATTCTTTATCATGGGTTAGAATTTCAGAAATGGTTTAGGAGTGGGCATAAAGTGCTGCAATTATAATTTTTAAAATGTGGCAAAAGTTCTAATCAAAACTTGATATTGGAATGAGAAAGTAGTCAATGATTCTCAGTGACTGTAATAAAGGTTTGCCTTGTTCCATATAACAGATGTACTTCTGCACATTTGCAGATCAGTGTCAGTATGGTAAACTTCATTACATACATTGATAAAGCTTGTCATTTAAGTAAATATTGTAAAGGCACTAATAATTTTGTAAAGCTTTACCCTTTGTTTTATATAAATACATATTTTATGTCCCTTGAATATAAATTATACTAGAGAAAGGATAACCACTGTGCCAGTCAGTCTTATATATATTGAACACACACCATGTGCCAGATAGTCTTCCAAGTACTTCACATTTACTATTTCATTTAACCCTATTTTGTTATAGTTGTCAAGAGATGTTTAAAGTGGCAAATTGGGAACATAGGGTAATGGATTTACATTTTGGGAATAGTGGATATTACCTGGTAAATTTGGTACATGGTATAATCTCTCTATAATTTGCAGAAACTTTTGCATTGAAGGTCATGAATATGTGTCAGTAAAATATACCTAACATGCAGTTAGTGACAGGAACATGAAAAAAAATCCCATTATTAAATACCAGATTGTCAATTGAAGCTGAATGAAAAGAACTAAAAAGGTCTATTGTACTGAGTAAGAAACAAATCACTCCCCCCAAATCTCTACAGTTCTCATATGTCAATAAATCTTTCACAACTCCATTTGAAATATCCCCCATGGAAAAATGAAAATCACTAAAAGCCGTAGGAAGCTCAAGTATGAGGGTTGATGTATAGTTTTAGCTTCTTCACAAATCAGAAATAAGCAGCTTGGTGTATATATATGGTGGGGAAGTCAGGAAACTTGAATCTGCGATCAGCTAGAACCAGTTTCATGGAGGTGTTCAATGTCTGGCTATAAATGTCTCTTAAATATAATGGAGCCCACCAACTTTAAAATCCAAATAGGCCTGGCTATGGATGTCTCTATGCATCATTTTCTATCCATAGTTTAGTGACAGGCACATTTAATCAGGCATCTCAGATCGTCCAAATCATCCACTGTAAGTTGTGAAGCAAATAGTTGCATAATTGGTGTTGAATAAACACAATGCTGGTTATAAAATTTTTAATTTAATATTAATAGTAAGGATATATATACAAATAGCAAAAGTAGAACTTTGTTATCAAATATACTGGAAGCCAATTTTAAAACCTTCCACCCACACATGAATGTAAATGAATTATTTATCTGATGAGTCTCCCTCTTATGCATCTTTCCATAATTCCCCTTAAAAACAATGTAACTTCTGTTGCTTATCTTATCTTTACTAAACCTCTCCCTGAAAATTGCTTCCTATATCAGTTCACTGCATATTAGTATTTTGTCAACTAAAATGACTTTATAGGAATGTCAATTCTGCCTTCCCTGAAATGATGCTCATTAGTAATCAATTGGAATGTTTCCCTAAACTCATAGGCTTGGCATGAATCCTTCTTTCTTTCTTACCCTCCTCTCTATATATCCTTCCATTTCTGTTCTTATCTGATGTAATCAAAGAACATCACATTTGAAAAGAGGGCCTTAATTATATTCTCTGAAAGAGGTTTATGTTTAATTCTATAAAACCTGAGTATTATGATACTGGCCATAGTACTTTTATTCAGGAGCAATATCCACTTTGCAAGGTTAGTCTGTCTTTTTCCACTTCCTTATGTCCTCCTTCTTCTCTCCTTTTCTTTATTCCCTTCTCCCTTCTTCCTTGCCCCTTCCCTCCAAACACACCCGTATGAACTTTTATGTTTCTCATGTGGACCCATCTTCTTTCTGGAGCAGCCTAGACTATCCTCCCAGCAGTAGAGTTTGCTCCTTTGTCACTAACTCCTTTGATACATGTTCTCACCAACATTTTAGAGAAACCCTTTTATACGTGATGTCCCCAGTAAGTTGGAAAAGGTTCACTGGGCTGGATTTCTATAGTGGATCGGTGATAATACTTTCCTCTGTGCAAATCTGTGCTTTGTTTTGTGTTATATGAAAGATTATTACTTTATGAGGAAATAGAAAATTCACACTATACTTTTGTCTCATTTAGGCACATAATAATATACATCTATATACATGTATACTTCAAAGCAATATATGAGTTGTACTTTACTTTAAATGTAGCACTATTTCTAGCACCTAAATATCCAACTAAAGGTATTTCAACTTGTAGGCACATTGACTCCCAAGTCTTATATAAAACTCGAACTTGAGTCTTGAGGGTGTACAAAGGATCTTAGGTGTTAGATACAGTTGGGGAACCTATATAAAACATTGTGATAATAGCAAGATGGCAAAACAGAAGGCTTAGCAGCAACTGAACAGAAATGACTACAGACATTTATTCTTAATTTTCTTCCTAAGTTAATAACTTTAGGTATGTACTTCCATGGCTGTTGCCTTTCCAGAGGCATAGCCCCACTGCAATGATGAGCTTTATGGGAAAGCATGTAAATGTATTTATTTAATTACTCCAACTATGTTGTATGTATTTTTGAAGTAAAAGAATGTTTATTGTAAATTTTCCTCTTCCACTGTGCTTAGTGTGTGGTATTAGACATATAATAGAAACTTAATAAACAGAATCCAAATGTTTAACATTATATAAATAGCTTCTGATTAAGGTATGTAAAATATCATATTGACTTGTGAACACATCTTTAAGAAAAACATGAGAAAATTATTGTTGCATGAATTAAATCCTTATAATACAATACAATCATGACACTAAAAATATTAGCAGTCCCTTCTAATAACAACTTATTAGAATCATAGATCAAAATACAGATGCTATTTTTCTCCAGAAAAGTAATACTCTCAATTCCTCATTCATTCATCAGGAGAGAAGAGGACAAGAGCTTTATGTTCTGCCTCCAGCTTCATCCCACCCCATACACCCTCTTCCTCATTTCTACTTGTGCTCTAGTACTTTCTGGGGGCTTCCTGGTTACCTACTATTCTGAATGGATTGATACCACCAAACAGAGGATGTTTGAAACATGACTGTAGAGATATCTTCATGAACAGGTTTTTCTTTTGCTTATGGTTAAAATGTGTATGTGAAATAGAGAAAAATGACATACACTTGGAAAAATATTTCAGAAAAAGAGAATCAAAATTGGAAATAGGACTCTGACTTTGAGAGCTGTGTTACAAATTATAAACATGCACAGTAAAAAATAAATATAGTGAAAATTAGGGAATCGAATGAAAAATGTTTGGTGAAAACGCATATTGCTATTCTTCTATTTATATAAAAATAAATTAACTTCATTATTAAATACTCTTCATTTATTTGCTTTTTAAAGCTCTTCCTAAATAGAAATGTTGTCCAGCTCATTCTCATAACAAGACTGTCCCTATCATGAAATAACTTAAAATGAAATAATAAACCTGGTAATTTTGTAATTATACTAGCAAGTAAAAAAATAGGGATGCAATGTACCACTTATGGGTCCAAAATCACAATGGTTCTTTTAGAATATTATCTAATTTAACTATTTTTCATATAAGAGAGACTTTTGTTATTTTTCTCTTTCTTCCCACCTACTTTTTAAAATATGTGTGAGAAAATATCATCATGAGTCAACCTTAATCCTGTTCCTTCATTAAGAGCCCCCTACTCCTATTTACCTAATCAATTCCACTCCTAAGTAGTGGAATTTCTGTCCTCTGTGGCCTTTACCTTTAACTCTCATCAGAGACCAACTATGGGCCTGTGTACTTGGTTCCACCCATAGGAGCTTATGATTGGTGGATACAAACCAGCTGCTAGAGCATTCCAGAAAATCTTCAGTGCTCTGTGTATATTTGGTACTATCTGAAGTTTGGTTCTTAACTCTTACCTTATTTTCTGAATCAGGATTCTACTTTAACTCTAATATTTCCCCCCTTTTGATCCTAGCTTTAACTTCTAATTAATCTCTCTTTGTTTTGTTTTGTTTGTTTGTTTGTTTGTTTGAACAGCTTATAAACTTTCTTGGCTAACCAGTCTTCCCCTGAAGTCAGAAAGGCTACATCGAGAAGTTACTTTTTTTCTTAAATACAGAGTCTATATTTTTCATTCCAGGAAAACAATTGACTGCCCAACACCATTCAGTTAATCACACAATTATTGAGTTGCTTTTGTGCCCCAGAAATTATATTAGATATTGTAGGTATAGGAATGGGATAAATAGAACCCCCACAAATGGCATAGTGATAAAATAAGCACAGATAGCCCTGGATGGTAGCACAGTGGGTAAGGCACTAGTTCGAATCCCCAGCTAGGGCACATAACCAGGTTGCAAGCCAGGTCTCCAGCCAGGTCCATAGCTGAAGGCAGGTGAAAGGCAACCATATGCTGATGTTTCTCTCCCTCTCTGTCCCTCTCCCTTGCTCTTTCTCTGGAAATAATAAATAAAAAATCTTTTTTTTTTTTTTAATTTTATTGTTGTTGTATTACATCCATTCCCTTTTTGCTCCCCTCTGTCCCCCTCCCTAAATAAAAAATCTTTTAAAAAATAAGCACAGAAAAACAAATTGTTGTTAAAATGTGGTCCTATTTGTTATGTTAATTGTGGAAAACATGGGGTGCTAGAAGAGAGACATCTCTAATGACTTAGGAAATTATTTCTTAGAAGATGATATAGGGGCTGAGTCTTGGAGCATATATGTGAGATGAGTTAGGTTAGAAAACTGCATGAATCAAGACTCAGTGCTATAGAAACATGACAGTGTTTAGGAAGATACAAATATGCACAAAAGGAAATGAAGCCATAGCAGCCAGATGAGGAGATTTCTACATGCTGCACCAGAAAGTAGGGTCTTTATTCTTTAGGTGAAGAAGATTAATAAAGAACTTAATTAAGGCATAATGAGGTAAGATTTGCATTTTAGACAGAGCCTTTGGCTGTAAGAAAAGCTATCCCTAAGGTGGAGTAGGCCTGGAATCAGTTAAACAGCCAGAAGGTTATTGTAATGGTCCAATTAAGAGCTGACAAATGTTGACAGCAGGGTGATGGGAAAAGGAACTAAAGGAAGAGAGACTATATGAAAAATAGGTAAATTGACAAGACTGATTAGATGCTCCTGGCAAGGAACACCTTTGCCTGGGATGTTGCAGTTTTAAATAACATGTATAGGATATAGTGTCCATTCCCCTCCAGACAAGCTTACCTCCTTCTCCACTCTGCTCAATACCAGAAAGCTTCCCTGTAGAGGCTACTTCTTCAGCCTCTCTTGACCTTTGGCCTGTTTTGAGTATGACTAATAAGAGGCACAAACCAAAGAATACCAGGAGGAGAAAGAAAGTGGAACACTTACTGACCCAGTATCCACCCTGGCTGGCCTCGGTTAAGCAGTGGCTTCATTTTCTCTTCCAGCCTTGTATTCCTGCCCCTCACAAGGGAAAGGTCAAATTCCAGAAACAGCTTCTTCCTCTTGTCCTTGTAGGATAGGCTTAGAGAAGTGAATGTCCCAGCAGAAGGCAAAGGAGAAAGAGCTGTGAGTCAGAATGGGACCTTGAGGAGCCGCAACATTTAATAAGGAACCTAAAGAGATGAAGAAGTATCAGCCAGAGGTACAATAGGAGAGCAGAATCAAGGAAACCCACAGTCTAGGAATTTTCAAGTGAGAAGCATTGGCCAACAATATCAAATGCAACAGAGAGGTCCTATAAACCAAAGCCTGGAAGAAATTTTTGGATTGGAAGCCAGGTGGGCTGTTGGTCTGTGGAGCTTGGGAGGGATCACATGCTTCTGGGACTAAAGAGTAAACTAGTTGCTTATTGGTTAAGAACATAGATTGCGGGTTGGAGAGACCTGAATTCAATCTCAACTCTTGGCTGTGCCCCTTACCAGCAGCATTAGGAGGGGAAAGTTATTTCACTTCTCTTGGGCCCCTTTGCTAATTTGTTATGTATCTACCTCAGAGGATTCTTGTCAGAAAGAAGTGAGATACTAACCATAAAACACTTAAAATGGTACCCAGAATACAGTAGATACTCAATAAATGTTACATACAAAATAAAAAGAGAAGAAATAGGACAGTAAAAATTGCCAAAGCAAAATTAATAGATAGAATGATGAAAATGTATACAGAGCAGAATCTTCCATAATGTGCTCCATGGAACATTAGATACTTGTGATGTTAGCAGTTGTTATTAAAAAATAAACATTTCTGTAATGACATTAAATGGGGCAATAATTTGTTTAACTTTGTTTAGACTACTATGGATTCATATATTACTGTATTTGCACCAGGGTTTCTTAGAACAATTAGTAGGTTAATATGTACTATGTAGTCCAAAGGGGAACTCTAGTGCATGTATAATAATTACCAAGTTTGACTGTAGAATTTTTTCTAAAAGTGATTCATGGAAATAGAGAATATGCTCTAAGAAACACTATCTATGCTTGTACACTAGGTACTTTTTCTTTATATCTCTCTTTTTTAATGAAAAACATATAACCTTAACAATAAGGAAAGCAGTGAAGTCAATTATAGCTTTAATTTCAGAGTCAGAAGAATTTGCATGAAGGAGAGCAACCATTCCCAACTTTCTTGTTAAGGACTGATATGCAAGAAAGTTTCCTGGAAGGAAAAAAATATACATTTTCTCCTTATTTTATGGATTGTGCTTATTCTGGGTTTGATATTTGTACCCAAGGCATTTCTTTGACTTTTGATTATTAGAGAGATGGAAAATTTATTTTAACGCTATTTTTGAATGTCATCTTAATATATGACGAGAAAGAAATATATTTTGTTCAGTATATTCCATTGAATCATAAAACTATACTTTTGAAAAATCTAGTTGAAAACTGAAGCTGATAGCTAGATGTCTGTAATATTACTGCAAATTGGCCTTAAATGGTGACATTACTAACAGCTGAGAGGTGGCTGGTCCACACTTGGACAATTGCTTTGTTATTTGGTTTGGTCTTGAGATAAGATAAACTATTTTCTGGTTGGAGCTTTCACACATTACTTGTATCTCCATTTCATTTTAGGAGAGATTACATTGCAATGGCTGATGCTTTCTTACATGTTAAGATAATTGCTTTGCCAACAGACTTGACAGATTATAAAGATGAAATATAAAAAGGTTGACATCTCTCTGTCCTAAATTCAATTTCCCATCACGCCACTTTAAGCTGTTTACACAAGGCCATGTTTTCTGCCTATTACCCTTTCTTCTCTTTCTTGGCCAATAACAATAGACAGTTAGGTGAAGATGATCTCATTCTGTCCATTGGTGTTCCATGATGATCCATGGTAAGGGGTTGAGAGCACAAGTGTGAGCAAAATGCATGGTCCATAATAAGCATTCTATGAATGCAGATTTTATTTTATTCTAATTTCTGCTCAAAGGACATTTCTTTAATATATCTTTATTGAACAGTCAATATAAAATCATCCCTTTCACTCTAAAATTTTACTTTGTCCCAGGTGTATCTGCTTCAGAGAATGTATCTCTCACTACCTGACATTATATTAGGTCTTCATTATTACTTAGCTTCTCTATTGGAATGCTTGTTTGTAGGTTCCATGAGAGCAAGGATTTTACCTGTTTAATTCACTCCTGTATCTCCACTGCTAGAAGCATGTCTGGCTCATGGTAGATGCTCAATTTGTTGAATATTTGTTGAATGAATAAATGGGGTGAGAGAGGTCAAACAGAAGGTATAGAACAGACTCATAGACAAAGAGCTGGATGCAAGTGTAAGAGATGGAGCTGATGCACAGTGAGAGAGGGAGAGTCTATCAGGAAGACAATGCTGAGTGGGGCTTGGATAGGGTGTGCAATCAGAATGGGGAGATGAGCTGGAAATTCCATTTGGTTGATAATATTGAAGGAGCAGAGGTTTTATTACAAGTGAAAATGAACTCTTAGACATCAAGATAAGGTTCCTCGGGCATTTTTCTTCTTGCTGTTTTATTAGGTCAGAGTAAACCACTAGGAAAAAATAACGTGTGCCCAAGTAAATTTTCTTGGCTTTACAATTTGAAATTATTAAGAAAATAATGTTTAAGTCAGTGAAAGACAAATACTATATGATTTCCCTTAGAAGAGGAATGTAAAGAACAAAATAAACTAATGAGCAAAACAGAACCAGAGGCATGGAAACAGATAACAGACCGATAGCTGTCAGAGGAAAGCGGGGAGGGGGGAAAGATGAACAAAAGGGGAAGGGAGTAGAAGATGTATGAATGACACATGGACTTGGACAATGGGATGGGAATGAACTGTGGGGGTGGTGAGGGTGCTGGATGGGAGGAGGGCAAAGGGGGAAATATTGGGATAGCTGTAATAGCAAAAGAAAGAAAAAAAGAAAGAATAAGTTGAAACAGAAGAATTTTAAAATAATTTTTCCTCAATTTTCTCTAACTGTTCATGTTGATGCACTCAGATTGGCTCTAGATTTCTAAAGACATTTCTGGAAATTCTCACAAGTAACTGAAGCTCAAATGATCAATTATTATTTTCCTTCAATACTTAAACTTATGTTCCTTTTATTTCTGAAAATGCTAATTTTACTTTTTTAAAATCATATGGGTACTGCATAGAAAATTTTAAAATAGATTTTAGAAATGTAGTTTCTAAATGTAGTTTTCTGTATAAGGTTCCCACAGGTAAGTTTACATGAAAACAAATGGTAATTTAAATACTATATAATAAATATTTTATTACTTAAACCTGGACGGTTAAATGGGATGATTAAATTAGTGTTATATTCAATAAAATGTTTGTATATATACACCAAAAACTGGATTGTCAAGATTTTCAAATAACTAAAATACAAAAACATATGCTTAAAACAAATGCTATTACTCATAAAATTTAGTAGTTTGCCAGAGAATTGAAAGGTATTAAATTATCTTACGTTAATCTATAGCCATAGCCTGATACTATAGTGGTAAACTGAGGAAGTTTTGTTTAGTTGTCTTTTTAAAATGACATTAATTTCATGTTTGTTGATAAATCAATATATATTCTAGAGCTAAGAGTAGGGGGAAATTGTAATCAGGTTATTTATACACTCACATACATGGCTAAAAGAAGGTCCTTCTCTCATGAACTTATGATGCAGAGAAGTGCATCTAGGAAGTATGAAATAACATTAATAATCTATGATTAAAAAATAATTTTTCTTTGGTTTAATAATTTTAAAATATATCAAAATTTCAGAAATTTTCAAGAACACATTTATATATTGCTGTCTGAGTTGTTGCATCAGCATTAAACTGTCATACATACTCTCTCAGATAAAACAGCAATTTCCTATTTAAGCCAAGTTGGTGATCCATAAAATGTACATTCTAGTAATATTGCTGTGGGAGTTTATTTACTTTGACAATGTGATACAAACTAGAGTTCAATCATAAAAATGGGAGTGTTCTTGCTAAATGCTGTAAAGTATAAACATCATATTTACAATAAGTGCCAACACTATTATCCTAAGAAACACCTCATTACTTAAATGTACTTGAAATCCTTAGATTTTTAGTCTTGGCTGGTGTGGCTCAGTGCATTGGTGCCAGCCTGCAAACTCAAGGGTCACTGGTTTGATTCTCCAGTCAGGGCACATAACCAGGTTGCAAGCCAGATCTCCAGCCAGATCCATAGCTGGAAGCAGATGAAAGGGAACCATATGTTGATGTTTCTCTCTCTTTCTTCCTCCCTCCCTGCCTGTCTCTCTGAAAATAATGAATAAAGTCTTTTTTAAAAATTCCTAGATTCTATTTAGAAAGAAAAAATGGTTTCTAAACTTTCTGAATGTTAAGTTGATTACATAAGGTGAGTAATAAAATGCTAAGGGAATTATATATTGTCTGTAATGTTTTATTCAACAGTATGTCATTTGGTCCTCTCCTAATGGATTATTTAAAAAATCAGGTTATTATGAAATGCACTGATATTATAGAGTTACTCACATATACATAAATATTTTGCATCTTCATGGGAAACTTCCTTTACAATTTCCCCTAACTAAATTATACTTTTTAAATTTGTCTCTCAGAAATGACTATTGACCTCACTCAAAATAGTTAGATGCTTGGGATTTGTAATATGGAAATGCTGGTATTGTCAAAATAGTGCTAAAGTGACAGCAAGGACTTAGAATTAAGTGCCATGGACTTTATTCTAAAAGCTTAGCCAGTAAGTTGTTTCTTTTCAATTAGCTGAAACTGTTGAATCAGCCACTCTTTAGAAGTGTTCCAGGTTGCTTCCATTAATTCACTTTTTGTAAACAGTTGACCCTTGAACAACACAGGGACTGAAGCACTGACCTCCCACACAGCCAAAAACTCAAGTATAACTTTTGACTCCCCAATAACTTAACTCCTAATATCCGTCTGTTGACAAGAAGCCTTATTGGTAACATAAAGAATTGATTAATACAGCTTGCATGTTATATGTATTATATACTAGATTCTTATAATAAAGTAAGGTGAACAAAAGAAAATGTTAAGAAACTGTAAAGAAATGAAATATAATTTATAGTATTTATTTAAAAAATTGGCTTATAAGTAGATTCACTCAATTCAAACCCATGTTGTTCAAAGGTCAACTGTATTTGTAAGCAAGAAAAGACAGCTGTATCTTTAAAGTCCTTTTTCATCTGATTGCTGCAACATCTTTTTATTTTATGTTTTTGAAGATTAATTGGGGGCCTCATGAGAATCTCTCTATTAAAATTCTTCTTGCCATGCTGAGGTCTTCAATCTGCATTTTTACTATGTGGTTTCTTGTGGTTCTGAAGTAGGGAGTTCTTAATTTGAAATCTTTAAGTCTGAATAGACATGCATCAGAGGAATTTTATGAAAATGTAGTTAGAATTAGAAAACTAATACATATTCACTGGGGGAACTGTATAAAATACAACAAGCAGAAGACGAAAGTAGTAATTCCAATACACTCCATTCCAAAATAACTACCATCTGGGGAGTCATCATTCCAATTTTTTCCCAATGTCTGTGTATCTCTGAGTGTACATAAAAAGGAAAAAAAAGAGTATCAAACTTACTATTTTAAGATGTTCTTTTGACTTAAATATATTATGATAATTTTTTAAGACATGAACATTTTTTTTTAAGATTTTATTTTATTAATTTTAGAAAGAGGGGAAGGGAGAGAGGCAGAGAGGGAGAGAGACATCAATGTATGGTTGCTTTTCACTTGCTTCCAGCCACAGACCTGACTGGAGACCTGGCTTGCAACCTGGTTATGTGCCCTGGCTGGGGAATCGAACCTGCGACCTTTGGGTTCACAGGGTGGCGCCTTATCCACTGTGCCACCAGCCAGGGCGAAAGACATGAACATTTTTATTTCTCTGCAACTTAGGACATAAAGTCATAGGTGTGCGGGTTAATTGTGTCCAGTTCCCAATTGTGTCTGCATCAGTTTAGACATGGATGATCACAGGTATTGATCATAATTATAAAGTGTTCGGGGTCATCACATAAATGTGTCTTTCATTAGTGTGACTATTAATTACAAAGGAAAACTTCAGATGCTATATTGATAGGCATTTATTTCTTATTTCTTTACAGTTAAACTCTATGCAAAAATACAATAACATAACCCTTACGAATATAATCTTCCAAGACAAAAAAGGCATAGAATTAATTCTGGTTAAGCTCTTTGCTAGCTGTGTGGCATTTGGCAGCGTACTGAAGGTACAACTGACAGTGGCTGTCCAGATCATTCCTCCGATGCTCAAGTCTATCATCTTCACCACCAAATGCTATCCTTTGAAGGAAATCTCCTCCTTATTGATCCATATAGTCTGTAAAGGGGATACTATCCTCCTATTTGACCTCAATGCACTGAGCAGAACAGTCAGCCAAAGGATGTACAGTGACCCAAATTAAGCCCATTTTGGCTCTACATCTCACTGACCACCTTCTTTAAGATTGGCATGCTGTCTAACCAGGCCTGTAGGAATCTATCTTTGCAATTGTTTTCAAACTGGCAAAAGTGGGGAAGAGTCTTCTCCTCTCCAGTTGTGGTGCTAAGACATGAGCTTGGAAGTTGTTCCCAACCATAACAATAACTCATAAGAAAAAACATCTTTCTAGCAGAAAAAGGAGGTAGGAACAGTAGAGACTTTTACAATTACATAAAGACTACCTCATTTCTTAGACTGCAGAGAGTCACTTCATAGGTACTCAAAACAGCAATCTACCAAAATTCAATTTAATTCATTGTAGTCACTGAGCAGGCATATTAGTGACCCTTGGGATTTTTTAAATAATCTGAATCAGCGTGATTATACAATTTATCAAGCCAGGGCACTTCCAAGAGTGAAGAGGCCATTATGCCAGATAATAGACATAAAATGACCTGTCCTGGAAAAGCCAGGAAAGATGGTTACTCTTTCCTGACTATACTAACAAACATGTCTAATGCAATATGTGGTCACTAGCTCTTCATTCATCTCACCCATCTCTGAAAAACTCTTGCCTCAAACAAAATGAATTTGACATAGAAGATGAATTGTAATTATCTTCATCAAAAACTAAAACTTGTGCAAGAATGTTCACAGCAGGTCTGTTTGTACTTGCCAAACACTAAAAATAACCAAAATATCCTTTTATAAGTGAACAATTAAAAAAACTGGCATTTCCATATCATTTAATACTACTCAGCAATAAAAATGAATGGACTACTGATGTACACAGCAACTTGAATGAGCCTCTGGAAAATTATGCTGAGTGAAAAAAGCCAGTCATAAAAGGTTACACAGTATAGGATTCCATTTAAAAAATATCCTTGAAACAACAAAGTTATGGAGATAGAGAACAAATTCATGGTTGCCAAGGATAGGAAGTAAGGAGGCTACATGGTTATAAAGAGGTAGCATGAGGGAGCTTTGTGATAATGGGACAATTGTGTATCTTGGTCATGGTGGTAGTTACATGAAGTTGTACATGTGATGTAAGTACATATATATATATATATATATATATATATATATATATATGGCCCTGGCTAGTGGCACAGTGGATAAGGCGCCTGCCTACAAACCCAAAGGTCACTGGTTCAATTCCCCAGTCAGGGCACATAACTAGGTTGCAAGCCAAGTCTCCAGCCATAACCATGGCTGGAGGCAGGTGGAAGGCAACCATACATTGATGTCTCTCTCCCTCTCTGTCTCTCTCTCTCTCTTCCCCTCTCTCTAAAAGATAATAAAGTCTAAAAAAAGTATATATATATATATATATATATATATATATATATATATACACACACATATGTGTATATATACACATATATATACACACATATATATACACACACACACACACATGCACACACAAATGAGTGCATATATGATGAGTGAAATCTGAATAAGTTCTATGGATTGTACCAATGTCAATTTCATAATTGGGATATTTCTTGATTTTGGAAATTTTCTTCTTGTGATATGCAACATATCAACATTAGGGGAGGCAGAGTGAAGGGTTCACAGGACCTTCTTACAAATCTCTTTGAAAGCTTCTGTAAATTTATAATTACCTCAAAAATGTTTTAAAAATTGTTTTTGTGTGTCTGATGCTCTGCTAAGTATTCTAACTGACCAGTTGACAGATAGAGCTTCTTTCTTGAGGACTGTCTTTAAAAGACAATAATTACTCTTGAAGGAAAGTAGAGATAGCTAAATAAATGTGGAAAACTTCAGGAAACAATACAAGGACCTTAATAAAACACCATTAGCTACAAACCCAAATGCATCATGAGGAAGGTTACATATTGAACTATATAGTCTTATTAGATTTATATACTGAGTTCTGGAAATGACTAAATGTTAAGACATTATTATTTATAATTCCCATAACACCAATGGTAAAGACAACAGTTTAATGACTTCAGAGAATCAGTTAAAAATGAAGTCATGGAAATTACCATTGTGGGACAAAATATTGATTGATGAAATAATGTGCTTCTTTTATTCTTTAAGCAATTATTAAGCAACATATTGGAATAATATAAATAAATTAGAGCAATATATAAAGTTAAGACAACGTTAGAAGATGAGTAAAACAGGAGATATAAATGGAAGATATATGAAGGTGAATAGATTATTAAATATTTCAACCAGTCAGTCATCAAATATGTATTAAACTGGACATATAAGAAAGCCACTTTAAGAACTATCATAAACATGTAGCAAGTTAAAGGGCAATATATAACTTGATAAGGTAGTAGAAGACTGAAGTAGTCATGTATTAATGTGCAAATGAATGGAACAGACAACTATATTCAGCTAAGTGCTCTTGCATTCAGATTAGGCTCAAAAGATCACTGTTTTCATGAAGAAAGATAAATTCAATCTGAATCTTGTCTGATAGAGTTAGATAGATGGACTAGGTTAAGAAAAACATTACAGATTAGAGAAATAGAAGTTCAAAAGTAGGAGCATGAGAAAATATGTCCTGTTCAGGAGGCTTGAATAAAAGAGAGGGTGGATTTGGGTCTGGAGGAGTATGATGAATGGTTGGACACAACATGGAAAAGTTCGCTTTGCTCAGCTCCTGTCCATTACCTTCTGTTCAACAGTGCTACAAAGGTAAACGTTAAAATGAGCTTTAGCTTAGCAGTGGTGTGCAGGAAAAAAATGATCATACCTCATTTCAGCTTTAATTGCTTTTATAATTCTGAATTTGCTGTTAAATGCAAATGCTTAATTCTAAGTATGTGTGCTCTGTCTTAATTAGATAAAATAATCCTCTGTTGCTTGGGTACTTGGGTAAATTAGTCCCTAGATTTCCATTTCCCTGGATGGTGTTGTTTACGCGTGGATCTGTATGCACTCTTAGGGATAAATAAAAAATAAACGGATTGTTTTTCAGGGATAAGTTGTACCTGTCAGTAGGCTTTCAAATTTATATCTACTGTGTGTGACCAAAAATTGCCATGTCTAGTATAGTAAGTATAATTCACATATATGTGCCCCCATCCTTGTAGAATTTCTTCTATAGTTTTATACTTTATTTGAAACTACAAGTTAAAATTACATTTTGCTAGCCAAAAACTAAATAGAAGATCTAAACCTGTCTGTTATATACATGAACATCCTACCAGCTTAGCGATCAAGGTCTTACTAATAGTGCCATATTTGTATATGAGGTATGTCCCAAAGGAAACAACTGATACAATGATCTTAGACATAGAGACTGAGTCTTCCAAATTTTACAGCTTTATTGGAGATGATCGTGATGGTACTGGCAATCACTACCATTTACTGAGTAGCTGCTGTTTATCAGAGGCTGTCCTGTATATCATTATCATTATTTCAGTAAGGGGGAAATTCCTGAAGGGGTTCAGAATGAGACTTCAGCGTGTTTGAACATTGAACCTTTATGTATTAAGCTGTACTGTTTGGTGTGAAAATTCTGGCATGGGTTTTATTTCCCCATTCCCTAACTCACAATGTCTGCCTCTTCCTCTTCATCTGGAAATACCCTGAGACACAGGGGACTGAATCAGTCTAGTCCTTGGTGGGGACTGGCATTTGGACAGAAATGGGGTATAGCTTACTCCTGCAAAACCTTTCTTGCAGTTTCTCCTGTCAAGCGATCTGTCAGTCATATAGTCCCAGACCAAAGCCTACTGATTGTCAGAGGATTCCTATAAATTCATAAGTGTCAGGCTTATGCCTTTGTTTATCATCTTCTTCAGTTAAATGGATGTGGAGCTGTAGTATTTTGTTAGAGAAACGCACAGAACTGAATGTAATGTAATGTGCTGACATGGAGAAGCTGTCAATTTTTGTATGTCCAGAGATGCTATAGTCAGTGACATAAGTACCCAGGAAGATTTTTGCCTTGGCGTTAGAGGCCTGCATGAAATTTCATGGCTTGCTGGCTTTATGTGACTTATACCACAGACATGCCTTTCCCTCCACGAAAGATACCACCTAGACAAAATGTAATTTTAGCACTAATGTCTTCCTTTTGATTGCATTAGATTTGCAAATTAAACAGATTAATGGCAGTGTTCTGTGTTACTCTCAGATCTTCAGTTTAATACTCTTACCTGACAAAATGTAAATAGAAGACATAATTAATTACTCCAGACTTGCATGTCAAGTTGCATAAAAAATTACATCCCCAAGAGGCCCATTATTATGTATCTGACTGTTCTGTGAAATTAGTTTTGCAAAGAAAAAGCATACCTGAAGATAAGAGGTTTATTTGTTTTCCTTTTTAAATTTAATTTACTGGAATATTTGCAAAGAGATGTGAAAGTACATTAACTGTTTATAACATTTTAAAGAGCTTCTTTAATTCGCCCAGGGAATGTTATTTTTCCTTCTTAAATTTTTTCCGTTTGTTCATGAAATGCTAACCTGAGGATGCTTCTGCAGAAGGAAGACCCCAGAATATGACATGTCTTTAGGACATGTCCTGCTGAGAAAGTTATTAGTCAAACACACTATGCCTAACACCCGCTCTGTAATTGTCTCAACCTTGAGCTGAGAACTGTACTACCATGACTGAAAAAAATGAAGTAATTGTTCAGCCATTTCTTCTGTCTGATCTGTCTGGAGTTGATGTAAATGAAATTGAGGTCTCTTCTTTAACTGGAGAGCTCAGCCTTTCATATTTAGCTCTCAATCTGTTTCATAATAATGTTTGAAGGAATAGACAGCTCATGATGAAATGTACTTCCTATTTTTAAAGGTATACCACCTTTATGGATTTCGATCACTTTGAAGCAAAATGACAGCTGTGAAGAATTCTTGAATGAGCATATTTTCTAAGTTTTAAATAGATATTTTATAAAATGTCGTATATGCCTCAGGTTAGAGAAAACCAAGTACCTGATTTAAGAAAAGAGATGTTAGAGTTATCAGTGAAACAAGACAGCCTAGAGGAAGAAAAGATTACCTGCCCATAATTGCTCCATCACTTCACTTCTGTAAAAATGAGAATCATAATCACTTCTACCTCACGGGATTACTGTGCAGTCTAAATAAGATAATCTGTGAAAGCAATCTGTAAACTGTAAAGCACAATTTAAATACATGACATTATCTTATTAAAAATAATCACATTCCCTTGTTTCATTTGCTTTGGCTTGAGGTGGTTCTTTTCTCCACATTTATGTGTTTCTGTCCATGTTTAGAGAGTTGCAAAGGGTTATAATTAATACTGCAGTATGTTCTCTACATTTTAAAAAAGTAGTATTTGCCCTACCCAAGTTAACTTTGGGTCACCTGTAATCATAGCTTGCTTATATGGCTAGGATAATTTAGTATATAATATTTATAAAATATTTATGTCTAAAGGCAAAATATTGTCAACTCAGCTCCACCTTTTATGTATTGATCAGATAATTCCTATAAAAATGATTTTCACCCAACTTCATAAATATGATACTGTCAAGCATTTTATTTTGTATATTATTTATGTCTATGATCACTAATCATCTTTTGTAAGTCATATTCAACCATAATTCTTTTTTTTAATTTACTTTTTAGTTTAATTTACTTTTATTTTTTCAATGTATGGTTGCCTTTCACCTGCCTCCAGCTACGGACCTGGCTGCAGACCTGGCTTGCAGCCTGGTTATGTGCCCTGGCTGGGGAATCGAACGAGCAACATTTGGGTTTGCAGGCCAGCACCTTATCCACTGTGCCACCAGCCAGGGACTCATTTATTTTTTAATGAATATTTGACAGTTGCATGACCAATACCATGCCAATCATTCACTGTTTCCTTGAGTTTCACTCACCTGAGGGTACAAATGTGTACATTATTTATTGTAATAACTCAAGTTATAGAGCAGTTGACCTCATGAGTGCACATGAGGTATCAGGCTTAGCTTTGTTCCCATAAAGTGCTCTCTCAGGTATTTCTCAAACTGTCCAGTGGGACATTTGCTATGGAATCCCAATTCTTTTGGGTGCCATGATCTCTGCCCTTCCAGGTCCTACATTCTCCTATCAGACAATGCTCTCTCCACACCAGGTGCTATTGCTGCCAACCCCCATTGCTTCCCTGATGCTCTCAACATTTTCCTTTGACTTACAGGGTCACGATTGCATTTTGGTTTTTGCCTTAGTCCTCAGAGCTTGTCAGCTCTGAGCCAATGGGTTTCACTAATTCTTCAAGCATGTCTGAATTGCATTCTGACAGAAGCTGGGATCTCACTTCTTCACCCCTTATCACATTGACAGTAGCAAAAATTACTAACATAGAAAGTAAATATAAAAAATGGATTTCATATCTTGATAAAAACAGGAAATAATAAGAAATCTGCATCATTTCAAAATTAATACTTCACTTTTGAACATTGTTTATTTTAAAAATCCCAGAGATATAGGAACATGGGAAATATGGCATACTGTGAATATGCTTGTTGATTGCATTATTTTCAGAATTATTGGTGAATATAACCCAAGTGGTTCTAAAATATATTTATTTGGAAATTTAAATTCAAAGAGCAGGTTATCTTCAGGTAATAAAGTGTATTTCATAAACATGGCACTGACTATTTATAGCATGATTTTCCAAGGAAATAATTCTAAGTAGCTAAATTCTACTTGACCTATTTCTATAGACATGTTATAAAACTTGGATATATGCACATAAATCAATAAAAATATCAATTTCTTCCTTCTAACTCAGTAACTTATGATTAATAAAATACCTATTAAAAGAGGTGAAAGCAAATGTGATATATAGTGTTGAAATGATTCCATATTATAAATTAAAACCTTTATATGTGATCTCTCAGATCATATAAAATTTATGTAATATTTCCTTGACAAAGTTTTCAAAACACTATATACAAAATGGGTTTTAAATTTATCATTCATGACTCTTTTTATATGCTGATCTCGGTTCAGTATCAAGTCTCTCTCTTTCGCAAACCATCTGGAAGATTGACAAGTTGCACCTCACCAGATGGCCTCACGTATCAACCCCTCACTAGTATGGCGCCATACCTCCATATTAAATCCTGTAATTCTGTGATACCGTGTTCCTATTGAGAAAGAATTCCACAGTTCCTGACATGAATGACCAGTTCATCATTGTCCACTTTATTTCCCAAGATTAAGATTGGAATATATTTCTTTTGAGTGCTAAAAACTGTGTTAGAGCATAGAGGAATTAAGTCATTCTAGCTGTGCACATCCACTGAATCCTACCATCCTATCTTTCTACAATTAATCTTCTTGCTTTATCTTTTCTCTCTACTACCTGTTCAATAATTTCATTAGTTACACTTTATATGGAGTCTTTTCTTCTTTCTTTCTCTCTTTTTTCTCATATATAATCCTAGGAATATATTCATTAACACCTCAGGAAATACACAAGGGCTACTCCTTCCCCTCTCTCACTGTCTGCAGGAAATCTTACAAGTGACAGGGATCTTCTGTTAATAAAAAGAAATTTTACACTATGTCAATAAAACCAAATGGATAAATAACAGCCACTCATTTTATTATCCATTGGTCAATAAAGAACTTCTAGTTAAGAAAAGAGAGAAACAGAAAATAACTACATGGGTTTGAGTTCTGTGTGGGAGATAATGCCATACTGAATCTAACATACAGCTTGATTATATTTTATAATAAGAAATTTAATTGCCTGTGTCAGTTATTTTATAGAACAACTATATATTTTAAAAGGCTTGCCCATAAATAAGGTATTAATTTGCTTCTGCCTTCCTTTCATCTTTATAAACAGCAGGGCGGCACCAGAGAAGTCATGAAGGACAGTGTTGTGGAAAGGATTCATCTTATTTTTTTCAGTTTAGAGATCAAGTCTGACCTGAATGCTTTCTCCCACCCCCTTTCCCTCCTTCCCTCCTCTAAACTCCTCTCATAAGTTTTACAATTTCTTCCAACCATTTAGTGTTTAAGAACTAAGCATAAATCAAAACTTTCACAAATATAATGGGCCTTGTTTCTCTAGCCTTGAGCATCCTTCTTTTAACATATTGGATTCTAGCTTCTAAATTTTTGCTTTCTTTTGTCTTTTTTGACTTTCTGGCTTTAGTGCCTCTGTATTCTCTGAGACACATGAACTGCCCATATCCTCAAACTTGTGTTTTGAATACCAAGCCTAAGCACCTGCTACATTTTTCTTCTTGTTTGGCAATAATTGACCCTGATAAATGTGCTACCATTATAATAACAAGATGTATCACAGACACCTTTATTTCAGGTTTCTTTTTTAAGCTCTCAAAATTCTAAGTTATGTGCTATATTATTTCTCCCATTACCTGCCCAACTTGGATATGATAACAGCCTACCTGCCACCTTTTTATATGTAGAGGCTTACTTCTCAGTCTCTCAGATGTGAAGTCATAGGAAGTTGTCTGCAGCTTGTCAGAGGCAGAAGGAGCTTTAGGAAATAACTTCTGCTAAACCCAATTTGGTATTGATCACAGACAAGTTTAATGCTTCCCTGAGGTGTGGTTTAGCAGACTAGAAGAACATCAGCCAATCTTTTCCAAGAATCCTGTATTCTATTTTTTGTGTATTAAAAACGATTGAGATGATCAATGAAGGAGCAATATCTTGATATAGAAAAAAATAGATTATTTCCATCTGGAGGGTCAGAGAAAAGCCAGCTAATTCCCTTAGTCAAAGGATAGAGGAATTGAGCAAGATAAAATCTGTCACATCATTTTCCTGTTTAAAATACATAAATGACTTTCCACAGTTCTTTGGATAAAATCCACACTCATTCATGGACTTAAAACTCTCTCTTGATTTGGTTTTTGACTACTTCTCCAGTATCATTTTTCCTCCCTTCTTCATGTTTTATGCTGTGGTTATTCTGAACACTTCTCAATTCCCCAACTTGATACTCATTCTTACCATCCTCCAGTCCTTTGTATATGCCTGGAAAATTCCTTTCTCTAGCCTGTCCCTTTAAGATAACAAGCATGTACTCATCTTCCAGGTCTCAGCTAAGATGACCCTTGACCCACAAATGCATTCTTGACCATCTTTCATCCCCAAAAGGCATAAACGTGTAAGTTTTTTCCTTCTCTTTAGAACTCCTCCCCACTCCATCCCTATGTCTATCTGGAAAAGTCATATTTATTCCTCAAGACACAACTCAAAATTTTCTCTTCTGCAGGTGTGGGAGACTCCCTCCTCCTTCGTACATCACTATAACTTAAAGATATGCCTATTATTGGTTTTATATGGCAATACTTGTCCATATATTTGTATTCCAGACCAGTCTGTAATACTAACTCTTTGAGAAACCAGATTGTTTTAGAGTATAATATGTCTTTATTATCTTTGTATTCTAAACCCTGTTCTTTCCTTATCTGTCCATCCTACAGACAATTACTTTTTAATTATCTGTCTCTCAACTACTCTGTAGGCCATGTAAGGAAGGGGGCATGTTTTATTCACCACCCTTTACCTACCACCTTTCGCAAAGGTTAGCACATATACATATTCAAATATTTTTAGAATAAATGTATGAGTCCATGTTAACTTCACACAGATGGTAAATATTTCTGTAAATAGCCATAAAATGGACAGACCAAGAGACTTGATGGCTTTACATAACTTTCAGTACTAATAATGTTTATAACTTATGGAAACTCAGATATTATAGAAAATGCATTTGATCTATCTGGTTAAAATTCATTTGCATGGTCACATGAAGAGCAAAGATCTAGAAAATATAATAATTAAGATTCTTATTAAAAGTTAGAGCAAATAACCCAGATATGAATATCAAAGTGTATAATTTATCAATAACCTATAAAATTGTCTATTATAGTCAAAAGACTTAAATACCTCAAATGTCATCTGCATACATTTATTTTGCCATTCAATAAGCATTATTTATTGATTACCTAAAATATGCTAGGCACAATAATGGTCTCCCAAGGATGTCTGCACTCCAACCTAAGAATCTATCCATATGTTACCTGACATAGCAAAGGAGACTGTGCAGATGTTATTAACACATTGTTTACCAGCAAATTTATAGCAAAAGCTAATGCAAGTGCAAGTTTTTTTGTTATCAGTCAACAATGTGATAAGATTGAATAGCTTATGATAGCAAGAATATCATTGAATTTCCAGTTTGGCGCAACCTAATCACATGATTCTATAAAACTGGGAGAAGAAGGGAGAACAATAGATGAGGGTGTAGTCAGAGAGGCTCTACCATTGCTGGCTTTGAAGAGGAAGGAAGGGGTTACAAGCCAAGATATTCAGGCAGGCTCTAGAATCTGTGAAAAGTCCTCAGCTGATAGCCAGAGGGGGTAAAAAAAGATAAGCCTCAATCCTACAGCTGCAGAGAACTAAATTTTGCCATCAACCTCAATAAGCAAAGAGATTATATTCTAAGCCTTCAGAGAGGAAACCCAGCCAACACCTTGATTTTTCGTTCAGTGAGATACATACTAGGTTTCTGATCTATAGAATTGCAAGGTAATAAATGTGTATTATTTTAATTTTTTACGTTACCAATGGAAAACTAATACTTGGAATAAACTCTTGGGAGAGAACAATAAGTAAGAAATAGTCTTAACTACTGTCTGGTTCAAAGCATTTGTGAAGACCACAGGAGAACAGATTTGTGGACAAATGATGCCAATACTGTGCAATTAAACCTATAATAAAAATATACAAGTTTTATACTTAAAAAAACAGCGATGAAATTAAGCAAGGCGTCAACTCTATTTGGAGAGCAATTGGAGAAAGTTTCAGAGAAGAGACGATTTTAAGGTGATAAATGCTACTTTCCAATTGGATGTATGGATAAATGAACAGTGTGGCAGCTAGTAAAATGTTCCACTAAGAAGGGTTGCTGCTTGAGATGAGGTCAATAGGTAGGTAAGTATATAAGGACTTATCATGCAAAATATTTTTGGATGAATCATGTGGAAGGATTTGCATTTTAGAAAGTTTACTCTAGCTACCATATGTAGCATAGAAAATTGAGAAGAGGCAAAACTACATTTGGGGAGACTGGTGTGCTATTCTTAGCAAGAAAGGATGGCACTTCTGCTTCATAATGACAACCATTTCCTAGAACTTTGTAACAGGTCAACAATGCTTTACATATCTAACCTAATCTAATTCCTATCAATCAGTTCTGTGAAGTAGATGTCATCTCCATTTCACAGACTGAGAGGCCAAAGCTTAAATAGGTGTGCCCTCCGAAAAGATGTGTTCACTCCCCAAGCAGGTAACAAAAATGGGATTCAAACCCAGTGTTAGTGGGGTTAAAATCTGCACTCAAATCTGTCTGCGTGTACAGAATAGGGGATCAAAATAAGAGGGTAAAAGGAGAAATGTAATAGGTAAAATCATTTGAGATTAGACTGATTAGATGGGTAACAAGGAAAAGAGAGAAGTTTGGGAACACTACCCAGTTTTCTGACTTGAATTATTAAAGATGTTCCTGTTAAATAAAGAGGTCATAATAGAAATTTTCTGGATCAGGGGCAGGATGACATCAAAGTTATGTCCTGGATAAATTTGAAGTATGAATGGGATATCTAAGTAAAGATGTCCAGAGGCCAGTTAGATGTGAGTCTGAAGTTTAGAACTAGGGCATGGATTGAAGATGAGGAATTGAAAACCATCTACTATAGGCAACTTCCCTTGATTAAGTTATTTTATACAAAAATCTAGGAGAAATCTCCTGCTGGTAAGGAATAAGGTACATTTATTCTTAATTCTAATCTGAAAGAAATTCTCATAGGAGATTAGAAGATGTCTCAGCTTAACATCAATGTGTTGAATTCTGGACTGGGGGTGTTGGCAGAATGGCAGATGACCAAAGGGCCCTCTAGATATGCCCCATGTGTCCTGCCAATGGGGCTAGATCCCGGTTCCCTGGAAGACCCTCTATGCCATGAAGCTCTGTTTCATTGGAGCTTTAACTCTGTCACCCCTTAAAGAACATACTGACTTCCCGCTCCCACCTCCCCAGTCACCTGCATATCAGTCCATTAGCGGATTAACACCTCAGCCAAGGGAACAGTGAAGACCAGTTTGGGGAAGAATTGTTAAACCTGGCTTGAGTTTGCCAGTGGAAAAATGAGAGAAATTTGGGGCAAACAGTGCTCCATGCTTTTGATCGACATATTTTAAATGAAATAATTGCCATCAAACATTCTGGCAAAGAATTTCTTGAAATTGCCTGGTAACTTTATTAGAGGGAGAAGCAGCCACTAACTGCAAAAGACTACCTCTGTTGTATCAGACACACAAGAAGAGATCTTCACCAGTGCAGAGCTATTTATACACAGCCAACTGCTGTCCTTAGTTCACATACACACACAACCCCAATTGATACCAATGGAAGCTCCAGGCATGTGGCTGAGAACAGAACTTGGCCCACTGAGCCATAAGGCTTGGTGTTCTTGTGCTCACTCTGGCAACTTCAGAACTAATCCCTCAGCATAGGAGATTTGAGAGGAGAATTCTTGGTTCCTCCCTTTCTTTTTTTCCTCTCATTATCTTGGCTAGGAAATACAAAAAAAGAAACTTAAGAAAGGGTTTCTGGCCTAGAATAAACTTCGTGAGGGACTTGAAGACACTGAGACCTGAATTTCTGGATTCAGAAACTTGACAAAATAGTGTCACATAAATGCTGCCATCCGCAGGTTACATGCTAGCAGTTTGACTTCACCATCCTGGAGATACAAGCAAATAAGTTTGAACCCATAAAATTCTCAAGTTCGGCTTTCAACTTGTAAATGACCCATCTCAGTGAATATTTGAAACCTGCCATGGGTATGTACCTTCTGCTCTTTCGCTTAGGAAAGTTTCCTTCTCCAGTCTGGGTGATTCCCGTGTTGCTGTCAGTCAGACCCCTGCCTCCATTATATGCCTACAGGCCAGGCTGTACAGTTGGGTGTCCAATCCCTTAGACACAAACATTGGTCCAGAGGTGCACACAGGGACCAAAGAAAGAGAATCAGTATATTCAATTTCAGAGATTAGTGGGGCCCAGGGGAATGGAGGCATCTTGAGATCAGGCAATGAAAACATACAAAATGTTTATCTCTTCAGGGACAGGTTTCTACCACTTGAGAGAAAACTTGACAACAAATACTGAAGCCAACAGAGAGAAAAGTAAAGACATTAAAGAAAAAAACATTGTTCGATGATATTATTTAAGGAACTGGATCCAGTCATGCCTTCTTGGATTTCCCCAACAGGAAAGGAAAGAAATCCCTTTTATTCTTTTTTTTTTTTTTTTTTTTTTTTTTTTTTTTTTTTTTTTTTT
>PVIW01007496.1:0-71990 GCA_004026585.1 Noctilio leporinus
GATTGGCAGCAATCCCTTTCCTGATGCTGCCTCTTTTTCTTGGTCAGGACTTTACAGTCTATAGTCTATATTCTAGCCGGTCTTGGCGCGTGGCAGGGCCTCTGATTGTCACAGTAGGGCTGATTCTGAGTGTCCACCCCCAGGTAGGCTGGGCCTTCCGCAGCCTGGCTGGGTTTTAGGGCTGCCGGTGTTCTGGAGCCTGCAGGGAGCCCCCTCCCACTCCTGGCAGAGGTTCTGGCCCAGGACGCACACCCATCACTTCTGCTGGGCAGCCTGCAGTTTTGCTGGTCCCTGTGACAACTGGCCCCATCCCCGCAGTTCCGGGAGGAGGGTGGGCCTGTCAGTCAACACTGTCTGGGGTCCGCCTACACTGTCCCGCCCTTCCGGGGCGGGCATCATGCCTTCAAGCCAACCAGCTCTCTGGGGAGTCCTTTATGCGGCCTCTGTGATGAGCCCCTCCTAGGCCTGGGCAGTGCGGCCTTTGTCTCTGGCAATGGCGGGTCTCCCGCCACTAGTTCCGGGCTTGCCGGCTCTCCCGCTCGAAGCTTGGATTTTCCCGCTGAGCCTGGGGGCCTGTGTGGTTGCGCAGGGCTGGGCCTCCCCACTCGCAGGGGCTTCTAGCTGCTGTTTCCCCAGTGGCCCAGCAGCTCTGTTTTCGGCCCTCTCGCCATCCCGCTGGTGCACTTCCCCGCTCCCACGCTCCGGCTTCCCTCAGGACTCTTCTCCTCCACCTCTAGCCCTGCGTGGAGCCTCCTCTCCCTGTTGTCAGAGCGAGTCTCTCACACAGTCCCTCCCCTGCAAGAGTTCAATTCCGCGTTCCCTAGGGCGTTTGCCCTCACCGCCCGCACTTCTCTGTTGAGACTTCCAGTCGCCAGGGAGCCCGAAACTGGCCCCAGTCAAACGCGCCCCTCTGGGCAGAGCCGCCCCTGCCTAGAGCTGACCGTGGCCCGCCAGCCGGTTGGTCGGGAACACCTCACCTACTGCCTTGCTGGCCTCCTCTGCCTCTGGGCTGTGCTCCCCTGTGTCCAGATGCTGCCTGTTCCAATCTCTAGGGTCCTGAAGACATCTCACGCTCCCTATCCTGTCCTCTAGCTGCTTTGGTACTCGAGAACACCATCAGCACTGCTCTCTACTCTGTCGCCATCTTTGAAAGCGTGTTGTGCTTTATCAAATGCGTTTTCAGCACCTGTTGATATGGATCATGTGGTTTTTGTCTCTCAATTTGTTTATGTGGTATATTACATTTATTGATTTGCAAATATTGTGCCATCCCTGCATTCCTCAGATGAATCCCACCTGGTCATGGTGTATGTTTTTTTTAACATGTTGCTGTATCCAATTTGCCAATATTTTGTTGACAATTTTAGCATCATGCTCATCAGAGATATTGGCCTGTACTTTTCTTTTTGTTAGGTCTTGAGCTGGTTTGGGGATTAGAATAATACTGATCTCATTGAAAGAGTTTGGGAGTCTTCCTTCCTCTTGGATTTTTGGAATAAGTTGAGAAGAGTAGGAGTCAGTTCCTTCCTAAATGTTAGGTAAAATTCACCAGTGTAGCCATCTGATCCAGGGCTCTTCTGTACTGGGAGTTTTTTTTAATTACTTCTTCAATTTCTCTAGTTTTATTGACCTGTTCAGGCCTTTTGCTTCTTCTTGATTCAGTTTTCTTAGATTATACACTCCCAGAAATTTATCTATTTCACTCAAGTTGTCAAAATTCTTGTCATATAGTTGTATGTAGTTATTTCTTACAATCCCTTGTATTTCTGTGGTTTCAGTTGTGATTTCTCCTCTGTCATTTCTGATTTCGTTTATTTGGGTCCTCTCTTTTTTTCTTGATGAGTCTAGTTAAAGGCTTGTCAATTTGTTTATCTTTTCAAAGAATCAGTATCTGGACTTATTGATCCTTAGAATTGTGCTTTTTGTCTCCATGTCATTTAGTTCTGCTCTGATCTTGATAATTTCTTTCCCTCTACTTGCTCTAGACTTTGTTTATTGAAGCTTTTCTAGCTTTTGTAGTTTTATGGTTAGATTGTATGAGTTTCTTCTAACCTTTTTAGGTAGGCATGTATTGCTATGAATTTCCCTCTGAGGACTGCCTTTGCTGTGTCTCATAGGTTTTTTGGGTGTTGTGTATTTATTTTCATTTGTTTCCAGAAACTTTATTTTTAAGATTTTATTTATTATTCTTAGAGAGAGGGGAAGGGAGAGAGGCAGAGAGGGAAAGAGAGCAATGTACGATTACCTTTCACCTGCCTCCAGCTATGGATCTGGCTGGAGACCTGGCTTGCAACTTTATTATGTGCCCTGGATGGGGAATGGTACCAGTGACCTTTGGGTTTCCAGGCTCGTGCCTTATCCACTGTGCTACCAGCCAGGGCTGTTTCCAGAAATGTTTTGATTTCTTCTTTGATCTCAATGTTAACCTATTCATTACTTAATAGCATGTTATTCAGTCTCCATGAATTTGAATGTTTTTGTTTTTCTTTCCTTGAGGTTAGTATCTAGTTTCAAGCCATTGTGTTCTGGCTTGAAATAGATGCTTGATATAATTTCAAATTTTTTAAATTTGTGGGGACTTGTCTTGTGTCCTACCATGTGTTCTATCTTTGAGAATGTTCCATGTGAACTTGATAGGAATGTGTATTTTGTTCCTTTGGGGTGAAAAGTTCTGAATATGTTAGTTAAGCCCATTTCATCTAGAGTATTGTTCAATGCTACAATATCTTTGGTGTTTTTTTGTTTGTTTGTTTGGAAGATCTGTCCATTGTTGATAATGAGGTATTAAAATCCCCTACTATGAATATGTTGTCATCTATATCCTTCTTGAAGTCCCCCAAGATATTCTTTATATATTTGGGTGCTCCTATGTTGGTTGCATATATATTTACAAGGGTTATATCTTCTTGGTAGATTGTTCTCTCAAGTATTATAAAATGTCCTTCTTTGTCTCATTTTAGAGCCTTCATTGTAAAATCTGTTTTGTCTGATATAAGTATTGCACCCCAGCCTTTTTTTCATGTCCATTTGTTTGCAATATATTTCTCCATCCCTTTACTTTCCATCTTTGCTGATCTTTTGTTTGGAGGTGGGTTTCATGTAGACAATATATATGTGGGTCATGCTTCCTTATCTATTCACCTACACTTTGTCTTTTTATTGTTGCATTTAATACATTTACATTCAAAGTTATTATTGATAGGTATTTCTTCATTGACATTTCCCCCCTTTGTTTCTGTATGTAGGGGACCCTGACCCACAATAAAATCCCTGGGTGCCACAGAGGAACCAAAAACCATCCCAAACATCTCTGTGTAAGGGGAAGAAGATCTCCTGGCCAGTGGCTCAAGGCCAAAGGCTCAGTTCTTTGTTCCCAAAGATCTTTTATTGAAAGGGGCAAACTTAGAGGCATATAACTTGTCAATCAATGCTAATTACAGGGAAGTAGAAAAGCAAGTGAAGGGGTAAGGCGATCTCACTCAGGTCAGGATGTACATTCAAATTTAAAACATTTTAGCAGTGGATATAAAAGGGTTCAGGCTAGGTGAGAGAACAGGCTGGGCTTCATGGTAACTAAAGTATTTACCCATGATCTAGTCCCCTTCCCCCTAGGTCCGCTGGTTTTACATAGAAACATGTATGTATCCAACATTCCTGGCCTTCCGGTTGGGACTTACAGGTTTTGCCTTGCCCACGCAAGACTCCAAGTTTCAATGCTCTTTCCCAGGTGGGCCCCAACACATGTATGCCTCTCTGTCACTCTCTGTTTCTTCATCTTTTAAAGCAGGCCTTTTAGCATCTCTGCAATTCTGGTTAGGTGGAGGTGTATTCTTTTAGCCTTCTTTTGTTTGGGAAACTCCTTATTTCACCTTCCATTTTGAATGACAGCCTTTCTGGGTAGAATATTCTTGGTTGCAGGCCTTTGTTTTTCATTAATTGGAATATTGTTTGCCATTCCCTTCTGGCTTGTATTGTTTCTGTTAAGAAATCATTTGATAACTTTATTGGAGCTCCCTTATATGTTATTAGCTATTTCTCTCTTGATGCTTTTAAGATTCTCTCCTTGCCTTTGAAATTTGCCATTTTAATTATGATGTGTCTTGGAGTGGGCCTGTTTGGGTTCATCTTCATTGGGACCTTCTGTGCTTCCTGAACTTGAGTGACATTTTCACTAATGAAGATAGGAAGTTTTCTGTTATTACTTTTTCAAACAGGTTTTCTATGCCTTGCTTTTCTTCTCTTTCTGGTACCTTATGATATGGATATTATTGTTTTTCATGTTATCTTGCTGCTCTCTTAAAACCTCATTATTCTTTTTCAGTCTTTTTTTCATTTTGTTACACAATCTGGTTATTTTTTTCCATGTTGTCCTCCAATTAGCTGATCTGGTTCTCTGCTTCCTCCAACCTGCTTTGGATTCCTTCTATTGTGTTCTTCTGTTCAGAAATTGTATTCTTCATTTCCTCCTGGTTATTACTGATGATTTCTATATCCTTTTTAATGCTAGTATAATTTTCAGTGAGTTCCTTGTAGTAGCTATGGAGTTTTCTATAGTTTTCTTTGAGCTTGCTCAGCTCATTGAGCTTTCTTATAACCATTTCTTTGAATTCCATTTAATTCCATGTCTGATAGTTTGCTTGTTTGTATTTCATTTAGCAGTTTTTCTGGTTCTCCTCCTTTTTTTTCAGTGGTGGACTGTTTTTTTTCTTTCCCATTTTGTGTGTTAGCTATTGTTTGTTTCTTGTGTTAATCTGCTATGACTCCCTGCCTTTGTGGAGTACGCTTCTGTGGTAGGAGATTTATGGGTGTCAGTAGTACAGTCTCCTAGATTTCCTCAACTCCAGGTGTCTGGTTGAGAGACACTCTTTCTACCATGTCTCATATACTGTTATTGAGCTACTCCTAAAACAGAACTACCAGTCCCTGCAAAATAACAGCATTTTCAAAGATATCTTATACCCTTAATCCCATTTTCAACTGCAGATCAGCCTAGCTTAATATCTATAGCCTCCAAGATTATGCCCACACTTAATTGCACCCTCAACTGCAAATAACCCAGACTTTATAAGGATGTAAATATAGTAAGACTATTATAAAAGTGGAAAGACAATTGAATTGTCTGAAATATGGATAGTTTTTGAGAGGTGCAAAGGAGTAGCAAAGGTAGTGGTGAGAAGTAGTAGAGGGATGTGAGAGAGAAAGCAAACTACGTCTTATGTGGGAATGAGTGGAGGTGAGAATCAGAATGAAGCGAGAAAGTGCAAGGGAATAGTATTGAGCCTAATAAGAAGTTACACACACACACACACACACACACATATATATATATATGTGTATATATATATATATATGTGTATATATATATATGTGTGTATATATATATATATATATATATATATATATATATATAAAACAAACCTACATATGTAAGAAAAATCTACCATAAAGAAGTTGACTTAGATCATAAAGTGAAAGAGGAAAAAATTACAAAAAAATATGAGTCCATTTGGTGAATAAATTTCGACACTACACCATCAGCAATGTATGATCTATATTTATTATAGGTGAGATGGGAGCATGAGGTAAAAAATAAAGGTTGGGAGATGTTTGGAGGAAAGGGGGATGATTTGTAACTTCCCTGATATTTATAACTAAGTTTGTAAAGATGCCACATGTACCTCCCTGTCTACCCTCAATAAGCACTGATTGATCAAAGTGGAGAGAGGACATGTATATTTTTTGAGTAGAGATAAGAATGTGTAGTGCCTAATAGCATACACATAAAGAAGATTTTAAGAGGCTGGAGATGGGGGGATTACTTAGAGTAAGGAATGGAAATGGGTTTTAAAACAAAAATAAGAAGAGGAACTCAGTTAAATGAATTGAGAGAATGGAGGAGTAAACTATGGGATTTGAGATACACTATAATATAAACAGTATTTACTTAAAATGCACTAAGTGTGAGAACTAGAGATGAGTATTTTAAAAGGATATGTTGGGGGGTTTTGATTCATGTAGCTCTCGGTGTAACTCACATGCTTGAGGTTAGCAGAGATCCAATTTGGGGTCTGTCACAGTCAGGGCCGGATCTGAATGCCATGCCCCTGTAGGCTGAGGCTCCAGCAGTCCAGCTCTGATGAAATAAAATCTTTAAATATATATATATAACTTTAAATGATGCTAAAATCTATGTTTCTTCTGCAGAAGATTTTATTTCATCATTTCTAGAAAGAGGGGAAGGGAGAGAGGCAGAGAGGGAGAGAGACATCAATGCATGGCTGCTTTTCACCTGCCTCCAGCCACAGATCTGACTGGAGACCTGGTTTGCAACCTTGTTATGTGCCCTGGCTGGGGAATCGAACCTGTGACCTCTGGGTTCGCAGGCGAGCGCCTTATCCACTGTGCCACCAGCCAGGGCCATAAAGTTATATTTTTATTGTACCCTGAGAAAGGATGATAAGAGATTAGCTCTTCCCTAGAAGTGTAAGGGAGGAAAAAATTATCTGACGAATATTTCTGATTGGCTTAGGTTGGAACAGTGATCAATTTGGAACCAATCATTGTCCAGAGGGATGGTGGAGTATTAATCTTGGCTACCTTGGGGCAATGTTGGAATGGTAACATTTAAGATTATAAGACCTAAAAGGATCCTTATGAGCAGACAAAACAATTTTTACTGACTACAGCTGCCTTTGAGATTGGTATTGATCTTGAGAATCTTTGATTACATGTAGACCATTCTTGGTATAGTAGGAATAATTAATATTTAGCATTTCTTCTTTCCTTCCTCCCTTATTCCTTATTTATTGAATTTATTGGGATGACATTGATTAATGAAATTATATAGGTTTCAGGTGTACAATTCTGTAATACTTCATCTGTATATTATATTGCGTGTTCACCATCCCAAGTTTCCTTTCATCACCTTTTCAGATTTATAACCAAAGGACAACACTACAGGACATAATGATTAATTAATATGTGATAGACAAAGTAATGGTTCTCAAAGACAACAATTTACTGATCTATGGAACCTATGAATATGTTAGATTACACACTAAATGGAGGAAACTTGTCCATGAAATTAAGATGTCTAATCAGATTATAATGGATTATCTGGTGGGTGTAATATAATCACAAGGGTCCTTACAAGTGGAAAAAGAGAAAAGGTGTCAGAATCAGAGTAATTCAATATGAAAAGAGCTTAAATTTGCTTTGCTGACTTTGATAACAAAAGAATGTAGCCATGAGCCAAAGAATGCATATGACCTCCAGAAACATGAAGACAAGGAAATAGATTGATCTTAGAGTCTCCAGAAGTAGTACAGTCCTGCTGACCTCTTGATTTTTGCCTAGTGAAATCAATTTAAAATTCTGATTTCCAGAACTATAACATAATATGTTTGTATTGTTTGTAGCCACAAAATGCGTGGTAACTTGTTATAGTAGCATTAGGAAACAAATTCAATAATGTATGGAAATATTCTTTGTCAGTCATTGGAATAACATGAGAATCTACTTCTGACTGATTTATGTATTTTCATGAATTATGTTTTCCTATGATTTATTAAGATTCTTTACAGACAAACTGAAAAGGTTATTTTGTTAACATGCTTATTTGTTTTACTACTAGTATTTTAAGTATTGGTATAAACATAAAATTATTAGTTAAAGCATAATTTCCTTGTTGACTTTTCCTTTGCATGATTTTAAAATCATGCAAGCTAGGTTTTAAGCACAACATTCTGATTTTTGCATTGATATAAGATCTTACAGTTTTATTCTATTTTGTAATATAGTCTGGATACATTATTTCTAATGACTAATACTATATAAATTTATATATAACCCAAGCACAATAGGCAACTTTGTTCCATGAGTTAATCCACTATTCTATTTAAATGGCCCATGAATAAAATTATAAGAGTTTAATACTTTACCTTGATTTTTTTCTTGTTTTTCTATCTTAATTCTGCATCGTAATTTTGGGTCCATATTATTACCTAGATAGATAAGTATATACAAGTTTTGCAAGACCTATATTTGGGGATCCCTTTTTAATAAATATGTTCAAACTTGCATGTACAATGTAAGTTAAGATGAATATAGTTAGATTAGATAGTAAATCAATATAAATTTGCCTATTTTAAAAATAGGCAAATATTACAGGTGCCACGAAATTCAGAATACAATGTAATTATAATTCCATGAATCTATTTAAGCAGCTCTGTGTAGTTCAAATCTTGTTTCTTCTTCAACTTCTCACATGTGGGCTGAGCTTTATGGAGTGGATTCAATATTTTTAATTCATCTATATCCTTACATTGCCATGACCAAGGAGTGTTTAGGAGTATTTTTAAAAGCCATTCTTACACCCTAAAAAGAATGGAAGTCACTATAATCCCAAGAAAATGTATCCTCAATTCAACTTTTCTTTGGCTGAATCCTAAATGTGCCTAAAGCCATTCTAGTACCACTGACTTCAGGGATAGTATGGCTGAGTGAAAGTTGGAATAAAAAGAGAGGGAATAATGGACCTCATTGATTTAGTTAAAATTTGTGATTTTTTGAAATTTTCAAAAATACCTGTCACCTATTTCCAGGATCCTCCCCAGCACTATGGAAGGAACTGCCACAGTGAATAAATCTGAGGATTGATTGCCACTGGCTTCATTGTCAGTGTGTTGATGATTGACACTGAAGAAGTACACTTGGGGCTATATCCGAGTTTCTACAACATGACATTGACATTTTATACTTCCCTCTTCAAAATAAGTATAAGCAAATCATTTGCAAAGGTGAAACACTTAATGTGATTTCAGTCTTTCTTGATATCATTACAAAAAGTGAAGTCTGTAGCTCTTTATGATGTTCTCCTCAATGTCTCAGAGACTGTTGACACCTTTGTAGCCTGGCAGCTATCTATCTATCTGTTTCATGATAATATTATGAACATTTTTTTAACTATTAAAAGGAATATATCTTAAAGTTTTGTTACATATGGATTCCTCCAGCCCAGGCATCCCTCCAGTCCATGGACATGTGAGAAATTAGAAATATTTGTTACATGATATCCTTTCAAAAAATTTTTAACTGGAAATATATAGCCTGGAGCCTCAATGTTTCTATTTTTGTTTATTATACAGAATGATGCTTCTCACCTTAATCCTTTGCAGACATTAAGCTTTTCCACCAAAATGTAATATGACCGTGAATCTTAGTCTCATGGTCCATAATATGCTAAATTTTCAGTAATAGAAATTCAGAGTTGGAGCCCTCATGTGAAAAATAAATAAGAAAGCCAATCCACCCAAGATTGATGCTGAGCCTCAAGTGAGTTTTGCATGCTCAATGAAGTGTGTTACCACGATAGAGTCCTTATTCCACCTTTTAAAATGCACTTGTCCATCTCTTCACAAGACTTTGGGAACAGGATTTTTTTAGGATTTTAATAAATTAATATAAAGATAAAACAAAAAAATGTTTTTCAAAATTTTTTATTCTCTCCAACTCTTGGAGAAAATTCAGACCTATACGAAAGTAAATCAAAGGCAACACGGATTTGAGTGAAGATGAATAACCTTAGGTCAAGGGCCTGGGCTGCTTGGGAGCAAAATGATAGACTAGAACAAAAATAAATTGGAAGGAGTGTCTTAATAGAGTGAATGAAGATAATGATGTATATATAAGTAGGGCTTTTGCAGGTAGATTATGTTCTTTATGTCTTTTATTTCTTTTGCCTGAATGCTAACCTAGGAATTCTTGAGATTTAAATGTTGATTGAATTAACATTTTCCTATGTACAAAAATCTGTATGATTAAACTTTTGTTTTTATGCAGTATTTCTAATATTAGATTGGAGATTGAGTAATAGTAGTTAACATTTAATGGATACTTACCATGTGTTAGTGCTAGGTACTGTGCTAACTGCTTAATATTTATATCTCATTTAATATTCTCATGACCGCACAATGGTTATTTTATGATTATCCCTACACAGCTAATAATAACATTTCTCTCTTTCTATATATGAAATTCTGTTGTTTCTATTTCCATAAATACTATTGTAGTTCAGGTTCTTCTGTGTGTTGTTCTCTTTTCTTAGGATATCCACTGATAACTTGTATACTGGGATAATAAAAATTCACATATAACTTTTCTCTCTGTTATAGATAATCCTGTATTTATGATTATTTTTGCATATACACCACTCTACTATAATTATTTGTTTATTATGTTGTTCTCTTTTATTCCTGGTTCCATGAGTGCTGATATTTGTATTTCCAGACTCAAACATGGAACAAGTATGTGGCTGAGGTTAAAAAACAGTTATTGGTATTAGTAATTAGAGATCAAAGATGGTGACAGAGTAGAGAACAGTGCTGATGGTGTTCTCGAGTACCAGAGTAGCTGGAGGATAGGATAGGGTGCGTGAGACATCTTCAGATACCTAAGAATTGGAGCTGTCAGCATCTGGACTAAAGGGAGCACAGCACAGAGGCAGCAGAGACCTAAAGGAGAGCAGCCCACAGGTTCAGAATAGAACCAGAAAGCCCAAATAAAGGGCAAGAACAACAAGTGGAGAAAATCTGGGAGACTGCAACTTTGAACTCCACAAATCTAACACAGAAGGGTACTCAATTAAGGCAGGGAAGCAAAGCAGTTAATCCAAGGGAAAAACAAAAAAACAAAAAGCAAGCAACAACAGACACCCAAAATGGGGAAGGAAAGAATCAGTCCATCACCAAAAGGAAAGGAAGAATCCCCAGAAAGGTCACCAAATGAAACAGAGGCATACCAAATATCACATAAAGAATTCAAAAGAATGATGATAAAGAAGCTCAATGAGATTAGCCAGCTCAAAGAAAACTATAAACAACGCATGGAAGTTACAAGGAACTTACTGAGAGCTACAACAACATCAAAAAGGACATAGAAACTATCAATAAGTGCCAGTAAGAAGTGAAGAATACAATTTCTGAATTGCAGAATACAGTAGAAGGAATCAACAGTAGGCTAGAGGAAGCAGAGGACCAGATCAGCAAGTTGGAGGATAATGCAGACAAATATTCCAAGATAGTACAAGAGAATTAAAAAAGGCTGAACAAGATTGAAGAGGGCTTAAGAGAGCTGCAGGACAACATGAAACAGAACAACATCCATATCATAGGGATACCAGAAGGAGAAGAGAAACAAGGAATGGAAAACCTGTTCAAAAAAGTCATGATAGAAAATTTCCGTAACATGATGAGTGAAAACATTAATCCAGTTCAGGAATCACAGAGAGTCCCACTGAAGATCAACCCAAACAGACCAACACCAATGCACATTATTATTAAAATGGCTAATTTCAAAGAAAAAGAGAGAATCCTAAAAGCATTAAGAGAGAAATGACAAATAACATATAAGGGGGCTTCAATAAGTCTATCTAATGATTATTCAACAGAAACAATTCAAGCCAGAAGGGAATGGCAAAAAGTATTTCAAGTAATGGTAAACAAATGGATGCAATCAAGAATACTCTACCGAGCGAGGCTCTCATTCAAGATAGAAGGAGAAATCAGGAGCTTCCCAGACAAAAAACACTAAAAAAATATATCTCTACCAAACCAGCATTGCAAGAAATGCTAAAGGGTCTGCTTCAAAAATATATACATAAATAAGATGAAGAAACAGAGAAAGTCAAAGAGGAATACAGATACAAAGGGAGAAAATGGCAATGAATAAGTATCAATCAATAGTAACCTTAAATGTAAATGGATTAAATGCACCAATCAAAAGACATAGGGTAGCTGAATGGAAAAGACAACATGACCGACATATATGCTGTCTTCAAGAAACCCACCTCAGAACAAAAGATTGACACAGATTGAGAGTGAAGGGATGGAAAAATATATATCAAGCAAATGGACACGAAAAAAAGCTGGAGTAGCAATACTGATTTCAGACAAATTAGATTTTACAATGAAGGCCATAAAAAGGGACAAATGTGGACATTTTATAATACTTAAGGGAACAATCCATCAAGAAGAAATAAATCTGATAAACATATATGCACCCAACATAGGAGCTCCGAAATATATAAGGAAAATCTTGGAAGACTCTAAGAAAGATATAGACAGCAACACACTAATAGTAGGGAATTTTAATACCCCACTATCAACAATGGACAGATCTTTCAAACAAAAAATCCCCAGAGATGTTGTGGCATTGAAAAACACTCTAGAGGAAATGGACCTAACCGGTGTATACAGAGTCTTTTACCACAAAGAAGCAAAATACACATTCTTTTCAAATACGCATGGATCATTCTCTAAGATAGACCACACGGTATGTCATAAGACAAGCCTCCACAAATACAGGAAAATGGAAATCATACAAAGCATCTTCTCAGATCACAATGGCTTGAAACTAGAAACCAATCTCAAGGGAAAAAAACAAAGATTCTCTAACTCATGAAGACTGAATAACATGCTTTTAGGCAATGAATGGGTTAACAATGAGATCAAAGATGAAATCAAAATGTTCCTGGAAACAAATGACAATGAACACACAACAGCCCAAAACCTATGGGATACAGCAGAGGCAGTTCTCAGAGGGAAATTTATAGCAATACAGGCCTTCCAAAAAAGGTTACAAGAAGTTTATAAAAACAACCTAACCATAAAGCTGCAAGAACTAGAGGAGCAACAACAAAGCCCAGAGCAACTAGAAGGAAGGATATCATCAAGATCAGAGCAGAACTAAATAACTCAGAGATTCAAACTACAATTCGAAAAATCAACAGGTCCAGAAGCAGGTTCTTTGAAAAAATAAACAAAATTGACAAGCTCTTATGCAGACTCATCAAGAAAAAGAGAGGACCCAAATAAACAGAATCAAAACTGACAGAGGAGAAATCACAACTGATACCTCAGAAATAAAAAAGATTGTAAGAAATTACTACAAACAACTATATGACAAAACTATATGACAAAAAATATGACAACCTGGATGAAATGGACCCATTTCTGGAAAGGTATAATCTACCAAACCTGAGCCCAGAAGAAGCAGAAAGCCTGAATAGGCCAATAACAACTAGTGAAATTGAAGAAGTTATCCAAAATCTCCCAAAGCACAAAAGCCCCAGAGGGCTACACAGGTGAATTTAACCAAACATTTAAAGAAGAACTAATTCCTATCCTCCTCAAACTATACCAAAAAATTCAGGAAGAGGGAAGACTCCAAACTCTTTCTATGAGGCCAATATTATTCTAATCCCAAAACCAGGGAAAGACACAGGTAAGAAAGAAAGCTACACACCAATATCTCTGACGAAAATAGATTCTAAAGTTCTCAACAAAATATTGGCCAACCAGATTCAGCTGTACATTACAAAGATCATACAACATGATCAAGTGGGTTTCATCCCAGGGATGCAAGGATGGTACAACATTCGTAAATCAATAAATGTAGTACACCACATCAACAAATGGAAAGATAAAAACCATATGATCATATCAATAGATGCTGGAAAAGCATTTGATAAAGTACAGCAACCATTTATGATAAAAACCCTCAACAAAATGGGAGTAGAGGGAGCATACCTCAACATTATAAAGGCCATCTATGAGAAAACTAAAGCCAACATCATACTCAATGGGCAAAAATTAAAAGCTTTCCCACTAAGATCAGGAATGAGACAAGGCTGTCCACTTTCTCCACTTCTATTCAACATTGTCTTGGAAGTTCTAGCTATAGCCATCAGAGAAGAAAAAGGAATCAAATGTATCCAAATTGGAAAGGAGGAAGTCAAACTGTCATTATTTGCAGATGATATGATAGTGTACATACAAACCCTGATAGGCTCCACCAAAAACTTACTCAACCTAATAAGCAAATTTAGCAAAATAGCTGGGTATAAAGACAATATCCAGAAATCAAAAGCATTTTTGTATACCAATAATGAAACAACAGAAATAGAAGCAAAAAAAAACAAATCCCATTTACCATAGCAACAAGAAAAATAAAGTACCTTGGAATAAACTTACATAAGGCAGTAAAAGACCTGTACTCAGAAAACTACAGAACAATGAAGAAAGAAATCAAGGAAGACATAAATAAATGGAAGCATATACCATGTTCGTGGATGGGAAGAATTAACATCATTAAAATGTCCATACTACCCAAAGCAATCTACATATTCAATGCAATCCCAATTAAAATACCAATGACAGACTTCACAGAAATAGAAAAAAATACTTCAAAAATGTATATGGAGCCAAAAATGCCCACGAACAGCCACAGCAATCTTGACAAAGAAGAACAAGGTGGGAGGAATCACAATACCGGATTTCAAACAATACTACAAGGCTACTGTCATCAAAACAGCATGGTACTGGCATAAGAATAGACATATAGATCAATGGAATAGAATAGAGAGCCCAGAAATTAACCCAGGTTTTATGGTCAACTAATATTTGACCAAGGGGGAAGGAACATCCAATGGAGTAAAAACAGTCTCTTCAACAAATGGTGTTGGGAGAACTGGACAGCAACATGCAAAAGGATTAAACTAGACCACCAACTTACACCATACACCAGAATAAACTCAAGATGGATAAAGGAGTTAAACATAAGCAGTGCCACCATAAATGTACTGGAGAAAAATATAGGCAGTAAACTTTTGGATATCCTACACAGAAATATGTTTACTGATACTTCACCAAGTGCAAAGGAAATAAAAGAAGGAATCAACAAATGGGACTATATCAAATTGAAAAGTTTCTGTTCAGCTAAAGAAAATATCAGCAAAATTCAAAGGGAACCAACTGTATGGACAAACATAATTGCCAATGATACCTCAGGCAAGGGTTTGATCCCCAAAATATATAAAGAACTTATGAGACTCAACATCAGGGAGACAGACAGCCCAAGTAAAAATTGGGCAAAGGACCTGAACAGACAACTCACTGAGGAAGATATACAAAGGGCTCAGAGGCATATGAAAGAATGCTCAGCATCACTGGTCATCAGAGAGATGCAAATTAAAACCACAATTAGATACCGCCTCACACCTGTCAGAATGCCAATCATCAACAAATCAACAAACAGCAACTGTTGGTGAGGATGTGGGGCAAAGGGAACCCTGGTGCACTGTTGGTGGGAATATAGGCTGGTGCAGCCACTGTGGAAAACAATATGGGGTTTCCTTAAAAAACTAAAAATGGAACTGCCTTTTGATCCAGCAATTCCACTACTTGGACTATACCCAAGGAATCCTGAAACACCGATTCATAAGAACCTATGTACACCTATGTTCATAGCAGCACTATTTACAATAGCCAAGTGCTGGAAACAGCCTAAGTGGCCATCAGTGGATGACTGGATCAAAAAACTTTGGTACATTTACTCAATGGAATACTATACAGCAGAAAGAAAGAAGGAACTTGTACCCTTTGCAACAACATGGATGGAACTGGAGAGTATTATGCTTAGTGAAATAAGCCGTCATTGAAGGACAAATACCATATGACCTCACCCATTACAGGACAATAATGAACAAAACTAACAACAAAACAGAACCAAATATATGAATACAATGAATAGGCCTTCAGTGGTCAGGTGGAAGGGAGTTGGGGGGAGGGGGGAGGCAGAGGCAAGGAATAGGAGAAGTTTGCACAAGAACCTAGTATAAAGGATCCATGGACATGGACAACAGGTGGGATTGACTTTGGGGTGAATGGGTGGATGGCGAGGGGGATAGAGGGGAGCAAAAAGGGTTTGGATGTAATACAACAATAATAAACTTTTTAAAAATTAAAAAAAATGCAGTTATTGTGTAATAACTAAGTAGATGCACATATGAATCCAGTATTTCCTCTTTTAAATAAATGATCATGCACAAGGAATTAAATAACAAGTTTTACATGGCATGCCTTTAGTTCTATATTCCCTAGCAATGATCTGGAAAAAGGTAATTGAATATGGAATGGAGTTGTTTTGTGTGCATGTGTTTGTATATATTTTTTTGTAAGTGTGACTTAATTCCAAAGTCAGCAAAAATATGTTTTTTTTTATTTTTGCTTTTTTCTCTAGTTTAGTTTAGACTACATTTATATTTTGAAGATACATGAACATAATTTTGATTCCTTGATAATATGTAATTTCTATAAATCACTGGCAGTTATTAACATTAGATGGATTTTTCCCCATTTAAATTGAAAATTGTAATCTTTTCCACTAAAAATAATTCACCGAAATTTTTAAGAAAATATGAAAAATTAATACAGTAATGCTAGCTGTTTATTAATGTAGGTTGAACCTGTGATAATGTAATCTAATATTTAATATATAATCAATGTATAGAGGTTATCTGAAAGTTTATTTATTTATTTTTTTAAAGATTTTATTTATTATTTCCAGAGAGAGGGGAAGGAAGAGAGGCAGTGAGGAAGAGAAACATCAATGTATGGTTGCGTTTCACCTGCCTCCAGCCACAGACCTGACTGGAGACCTGGTTTGCAACCTGGTTATGTGCCCTGGCTGGGGAATCGAACCTGCGACCTTTGGGTTCGCAGGCCAGAGCCTTAACCACTGTGCTACCAGCCAGGGCTGAAAGGTTATTTTAATAAGGATGATAACTAGTGCTATTTCTAAAAGTCAAAAAAAGTTTGTTAAATGAATCTATATTTTTATACTGAAAGTGTTTCGTTGTTGTTGTTGTTGCTATAGTAAATGGGATTTTTTTTCTGATTTCTATTTCTGATGTTTCATTTTTGGTGTACAAAAATGCCTTTGATTTCAGAAAATTGACTTTGTATCCAGCTATTTTGCCAAATTCACATATCAGATTGAGTAGTATTTTGGTGGAGCCTATGCAGTATTTTCATGTCATATACAAGTAATGACAGTTTTACTTCCTCTTTTCCAATTTGGATGCATTTAATTCCTTTTCCTTTCCTGATCTCTATGGCTAGAAGTTCCAAAACTATGTTGAATAGAAGTGGAGAGAGTGGACAGCTTTGTCTTGTTCCTGATCTTAAGGGGAAAGCTTTCAGTTTTTGCCCATTAAGTATGATGTTGGCTTCAGATTTTTCATATATGGACTTTATTAAGATGAGTTATCCTCTCTTTATTCCCACTTTGCTGAATGGTTTTGTCATAATTTGGTAGTGTACTTTATCAAATACTTTTTCAGCATGTATTGATATGGTCATGTTATTTTTACCCTTCATTTTGTTTGTGTTGTATTACATATTTATTGATTTGTGGATATCATGCCATCCTTGATTCCCTGGGATGAATCCCACTTGATTATGGTGTATAATTAAGAGTGAGGAATGTGAATCAGGCTGAAATTGGGAAAAATTCAAATTGAAAATAAAAGAGGCCTTAGCTGGTGGCACAGTGGATAATTTGTCAGCCTGCAAACCCAAAGGTCACTGGTTTGATTCCCTAGCCAGGGTGCATAACCAGGTTGCAAGCCAGGTCTCCAGCCAGGTCTGTAGCTGGAGGCAGGTGAAAGGCAGTAATACATTGATGTCTCTCTCTCTCCCTGCATGTCTCCCCACCCTTTTCTATAAAAATAATAAATTAAGAAATATTTTTAAAAAGTAAAGAAAATGAAAGACATAAAGAGCTGGAGAAAGGTACAAATGGAGTAGGAGAGGGGCACAATAAGATTTAAAATTTGAAATAACAAAATAGTGAAGATCTTTGAATAAAAGTTGCCAAAATACCACAACCACCACCTTGTCTACACTCAGTGGGTGCCAGTTGATCAAGGTGAGGAGAGAACAAGTGTATTTTATTAATAGGCACAAGAAGGTATAATGACTAATGACATGAAATATGGTTTCGAGAGGCTGGAGATGAGGAAAATAGTAAGAGTGTGGATTGGAATGAGTTTTAGCAAGAGAAAAGATAAAATTTGAAACAAAAATAAGGGAATCTGATGGTAAATGGAATAAGAACAGGAAGGAGCAAAATATGATATTTGAAATAAACTATACTATATAAACTAGTTACTTAAAATGCACAAACTAGAGGACAGGATATGAATGTTGAAAGACTACACAGTAGACCAATAACTCATATAAAAGATCATAATGGAATTCACCTCTCTAGTATCTGGTTTTTACTACTTTCTTCTCTTTCTAGTTCAACCCCTGGTAATGTCAGGTCATGTCCCAATCTGGACCTAGACAGCCTGTATGTGATTACCAGTGTTCTACAGATACCTGTATCTTACCCTTTATGTTGTTGATCCAGTCACTCTGTGATCTGTAGTAAGGCTTAAGCTCCAATGGGTGGGGCTGAGTAATTCCTTTGGGTGTGGTTATTGTTTCCCCCAGGCTGATGCCACTTGGAGGGCAACATAGGATGAGTCAGCACTGGGGTCCTGTCCTGTCTGCTGCTCTTCCAGCTCTTTTTCCTTTCCAGTACCACCCCAAACTCACCCCCAGGGTTTCTAGTTCATCCACACTCTTTCTGCCAGATCCCAGGGCAAGTGGGTATGAATACAATCCTCTATGTCTTCCCAAAAGGGTCTTTGTGTGGTCCTCATGCTTCAACACTTGTCCTTTAGCAGAACTAGTTGTGCCAATTCATTGGCCCTGGTTCCTTGCCTAGTCTGGAATCTCACCTCAGCTCTCCTTCCAAAAATTTCCCTGTGTGGCCCTCACACTGCAGCATTATTTGCTGGAGGTGCCATTCTCCTTACACTTCCCCTTTCCAAAACTCACACGGTCTCTCACAGTCAGGGCTGGCCTATGTCATCTTGAACCTCTGACAGTTTTATCCAAACTTTCTCATTGAATCCTTCCCTAGTGCTGCTGGGAAGGACACCTATAGTGGAAGCCGAGTTTCCAGGGTCTGCACTGTCCTAGCCTTCTCTCTTTGCTCAGGTAGTTCACAGTTAATAGGTCAATTAGCAGCTGTCTCCACATAGAGCAGACAGAAGTGCTGGGCTGGGGAGCCCTGGTGACTCTGCTTGGAAAGTGCAGGCAATGGTTTGTGTCCATTCCTGAATGGTCCCATCACTCTCATCTCTGTTTACACCAGTTCACAGTAACTCCCTCTGACCTGCTGTTCTGTGTTATCATTATAGGATTCTAAAATGGGACCAAGTAGACAGGGCTTCTAGCTACTCTGCCACTATCTTTTCCCCCCAATTTGATTGTAGAACATTTTTTAAATTTTAATTTTACTGTTGTTGTATTACATCCATCCTTTTTTATTCCCTTCTGTCCCCTTCCCCACATACCCACTCCCCCCACAAAGTCAATCCCTCTTGTCCATGGTTCTCCCATACTAGTTCCTTGACGAAACTGCTCCCCTTCTTTGCCTCCTTCTCCCTCTTCCTATCTCTCCCTTGCCTACTGAAGGTCTATTCATTGTATTCAAGTATCTGGTTCTATTTTGCTTGTTTGTTTTGTTCATTATTGTCTTGTAATGGGTGAGATCATATGGTATTTGTCTTTCACTGACTGGCTTATTTCACCAAGCATAATACTTTCCACTTCCATCCATGTTGTTGCAAAGGGCAGGAGTTCCTACTTTCTTTCTGCTGTGTAGTATTCCATTGGGTAAATGTACTTAAGCTTTTGATCCAATCATCCACTGATTGGCACTTAGGCTATTTCCAGCACTTGGCTATTTAAATAGTGCTGCTATGAACATAGTGGTACATAGGTTCTTACGAATTGGTGTTTCAGGGTTCTTTGGGTAGAATTCTAGTAGTGGAATTGATGGATTGTTCCCTTAAGTGTTATGAAATTGCCTTATTTGTCTTGTTTTATGGCCTTCATCATAAAATCTATTTTTCTGAAATAAGTATTGGTACTCCAGCCTTTTTTTCATGTCCATTTGCTTGATATATATTTTTCCATCCCTTCAATTTCAACGTGTGTTGATCTTTTGTTCTGAGGTGGGTCTTTTGAAGGCAGCATATATGTGGGTCATGTTTTCTTATCCATTCAGCTACCCTATGTCTTTTGATTAGCACATTTAATCCATTTACATTTAAGTTTATTTTGATAGATACTTATTCATTGCCATTTTCCCCCTTTGTACTTGTGTTCCTCTCTGTCTCTCTTTGTTTCTTCAATTTTTTAAGGTAGACCCTTTAGCATTGCTTGCAATGCTAGTTTGGTAGAGATGTATTCTATCTTCTTTTGTCTGGTACGCTCCTTATTTCTCCTTCCATTTTGAATGAGGGCCTTGCTGGGTAGAGTATTCTTGGTTGCAGGCCTTTGTTTCCCATTACTTGGAATATTTTTTGCCATTCCCTTCTGGCTTGTACTGTTTCTGTTGAATAACCATTCAATGACCTTATTGGAGCCCCCTTATATATTATTTGCTGTTTCTCTCTTGATGCTTTTAGGATTCTCTCTTTATCTTTGAAATTTACCATTTTAATTATAATGTGTCTTGGGGAGGGTCTGTTTGGATTCATTCTCATTGGGACCCTCTGTGCTTCCTGAACTTGAGTAACATTTTCACTCATCATATCAGGGAAATTTTCTGTCATTCCTTTTTTGAACAGGTTTTCCATTCCTTGTTTCTCTTCTCCTTCTGGTATCCCTATGATACAGATATTATTGTGTTTCATGTTGTCTTGAAGCTCTTTTAAAACTTCTTCATTATAGTTCTGCCATTTTTCATCTCCTGGGAGATTTTCTACATTGTCCTCCATCTTGTTGATCCAATTCTCTGCTTCCTCTAGCCTGCTGTTGATTCCTTCTATTGTATTCTTCAGTTCAGAAATTGTAATCTTCATTTTCTCCTGGCTTTTACTGATTGTTTCTATGTCCATTTTAATGCTGGTGTAGTTCTCAGTAAGTTCCTTGTAGATTCTCTGGAGTTCTTCGTAGTTCTCCTGGAGTTGTTTGTAGTTTTCTTTGAGCTGGCTGAGCTCATTGGGCTTCTCTATTATCATTATTTTGAATTCCATATCTGATAGTTTGTTTGCCTCTGTTTCATTTCATGATCTTTCTGGGGATTCCTCCTTTCCTTTTGGTGATGGACTGTTTCTTTTTTGCCCCATTTTTAGGTTTTGTTGTAATCCAATCAGACTGTGAGCAGCTGCCAGGCTATGGAAGTACTAGGTTGGAAGGATTGATTTAGTTATAATCCTATTGGTCTGTGACTTACTACCAGGCTCACATGCTACTTGTGGTGACAGACTGATTCAGTTGTAAATCAATAAATCAGCTTCCAAACTCAGGCCCTACTTTGCTAGACAGAGAGGTTCAATTGTAATCCAATGGATCAACCACCAGCTCAGGTGCATCCTGGTGGGACAGATTCAGATGTAAATCAATGAATTTGTGATCAGCTGCCAGGGTCAGGAGCTGCTGGGCTAGACAGCAAGGTACAATTGTAACCCAATGAATCTGTGATCAGCTTCCAGGCCCAGAGGCCAGTGGGTGGGATAAACCTACTCAGTTGTGAACCAATGAATCAGTAATAAGCCACCAGGCTCAGTTGCCACTGTGTGGGGGTGACTGTCTTACCCAGCTATAAGTCAGAGAGTTTGTAATCAGCTGCCAGGCCCAGGCTCTGCTGAATGAGAAGTACTGAAAACAGTTGCAAAGCAATGTTCTGATCAGCCACCAGGCTTGCACCAGCCTTGCCACTGTGCAAGGCTGACTGATCCAGCTGTAAGTCAGAGAGTTTGTGATTAGCCACGTGCTGCTGGGCAAGAAACACCTTCAGGTGCCAACTATTGTATCTATGTTCGGTTAAGGCAGTACAGGAGAGGTTTATTTAAATGTAAATCAAAGAATTGTGATCTGGCACCAGGCTCAGGTGCCACTGGGTGGGGCAGATTGCTTCCAGTGGGCGGGGCTATGAGGGCCCTCATAGGAAAGCAGCTGGGTGCAGTGCAGTCTGCCTGAGTTTTGGGTGATGAGTCAGCACCGGGATCCCCACAGCCCCCTCCCCTCTTCTCTCCTCCAAGCCACCACTGCAAACTCTTCTCACATGTCTTCAATTCTTTCTGCCCTCCCTTAGCTGGAGCCCAGGGTAGGTGGGTGCCAATGTATTTTTGTTGTGGTCACCATAGTAGGTCTCTGTGTCCAGTGCTCCCTCAGGCCAGCAAACTCCACAGCTTTCCGCCCTTCTCAGCTGAATGCTGCTCTATTCCGCACTGTGTTGCTGTAGCTGGAGGACCAGATACCACCCTTCTCAGGTGGAGCTCCTGGTTCAGTCCCTTTGGCTGCTGCCTCCATTGGGGGCCCAGTCACCCCTCTTGCGTTTCCACAATTCTTACCAGTCACGTTGTAATGAAGTGTCCTCTTCTGTGGTTATAGAACTTCTTTCCAGCTGGTTTTCTGTTGGTAATTCCTGCTGACTTTTTCTCCAAAAAAGTAATTGTAGATGTGACCTGGGAGGAGATTGATGCAGCTCCACTTACTCCTCTGCCATCTTGACAGAACCCTCCAAATGTTGATTATAGAACATTTTAAAGGACTGATGTATAATGATTTTTGACTATACATGCCAGCCTTTTGAGCCTCTTTTAAATCTCAGTTCAAAATATTCCACTGCATAAAACAACTGAAGGTACAAATTTCATACAAATTCCATTAGATTGACTAAACATACCCTTCTACACTCCATTTAAAATAATAATACAGGGTGAGTGCAATCAATTGGCAATAACTTTGCATCTCCTTATTTCACATGCTTCTTATTAATTTTGAAAAACTGTTTCTAAGGTTATGATTTAACATCATGGTTACAGATATAAGCCATTAAATTCTGAGAGCAACCATGATGTCGAAGGAATATGATGTTAGAGCAACCATGGTTTCTGGACTGCATGCAGGGTGAGCTGCTAAGGAAATTGCAGACTTCAAAAACATCCCTGACGACGTGAAGAAGGTGTATGAGGCTGATCCTGATGTTTCACACCAACAAGGGAAACACATAAGGCATACAAGGATTGCGTAAGTCCAGATATTTTACACAGATTCCAGGAGATCACCAATGAAGATCCAGAAAAGTCAATGTGCTCCACAGCAAGATAACTACAGATGTCTGATGTAACAGTTCACAAAATTATTGCAGAAGATATCACATACAGATCATATGTTCTTAGAAGAGGCCAGTTTATGACACAGCAGACAAAGGAAAGGTGCTTGAAAAAGCAAGGAAACTGCTAACAAAATGAAACAATCCCAAAGAAAAAAACCCTCTGATTTTCTTCTCTGATGCAAAGAAGTTTCAGCAGGACCAAATAGTCAGCAGAGAAAAAAAACAACAGGTGGCTCTGTGAGAATCTTAATGAAGTTCCATTGGTGGTGAAAACAAAACTTTCTGCTACAGTGATGGTGTTAGGTGGTATCAACAATGAAGGAGGTATAATGACTCTGCATTTGTTTCCACAAGGCTTGAAGGTGACTTCTGATGTTTACCTGGCCTTTTGAGAGAAGTAGTTGTACCATGGATAAAGCAAGTCACAAATGGACATCATTTTATCTTCCAACAAGATGGTGCACCAGCATATAATGCCAAAAAGGTGTAAAAATTTCTCAGTGTTGATGTTCCTGAATTCTGGCCAAAGGAAATCTGGCTGCCTAGTTCACCAGATGCAAATCCTTCAGACTATTATGTATGTAGCATTTGTAAGAGGAAAGTGAATAAACAACCTCATTTCAATAAAGAGGCTGTTAAAGCTAAGATTGAAAACATTATGATATCCTTGGATAAAGAAAAGTTAATTAAAGCATGCTCAAAATTTCAAAGTCAAATTCAGTATTATTGAAACAAATGGAGACTTATTTGAACAATTAAAATGATAATGATTATGTTTATGTATTACATATAAGAATAAATTTATTTCAAAATATAACATTCTTGTGGTATGTTTATTTTACTAAAATTTTTCCAATTTATAGCATGCGCCCTATATTTGTATTTATTGGAGTTTATTTATTTGTATTTATTGGAGTTGTGATGTATACAGGATGGCTCAGAGCCTCCAGGATTCCTGGAGATATTCTACACAGGTTACTTTGGGGAGAGAAAAATTGGGGTCTGTTGTATTTTGTCCATTTTTACCCCTCACTTCTTCCAGGTAAATTTAAAACAATGTATGTTTTATTCAGTAATCATCTTTTAGTGATTTCATGTGGAATGGAATTTTTTTTACTGGTTTCTACTTCTTAATTGCTGAAATGTCAAAACCTTGGTTTTAATGAAAGCAAACACCATTTCTTCACCAATTATATCTCCACTCTAGGCGAAAATTTATACTCTATGCCCCAGTAACTACAATACTCTGAGCCTTTAAAGGTTTAACTGAAGTTAAACATTTGTTCTGTGGCTCCAAAATAAAATGAAGTGTCACCGGAAGGGAGGTGGAGAGGATGTAGGATTGCAGATTTACTTGGACTTGGTCAGGGTTGAGGCAGAAAGAAAAGCCAAGGTAGAGTAAAATCAAAAGGAGAGGAATGAGCATTTGTGCTTTCTCTTTATCCAGTACTGTTACATGACTTGCAGCTGTTCTGTGTTTTATTCCTTTAAAATCAATAACTTTATTGAGAAGTAGGCAGGAGAGTTCAGATTCAAGGATTACCTCTCCTGTCAAACTGTGGTTGCTGTAATCTGCTGGAGCCACCCACAGATTCCCTTTGTTGATAAGTGGTTCAGGAAAATAAGGGAAACCCTTCCCAGCAGCGGGCTGCTAATGAACTGAACTGCAACCCAGTTCATGACAAGACTAACATTTACCATCATTTTTGTAGGGGTTGGAGAAGATATTTTTTAAACAGTAATAAGGCATAATCTGTGAATCCTGCCACATACCACATTTAAAGAGCTTCTGCTAGTAGAGGAGTTCATGGAGAGAAGCAGGTAATGATTCAGAGATAATGCTTCTGGAATAGAATATTGTTTCCACATAATGGTCCCTTGCTGATAGATAACTATAGTACAGGCAAAGATAGTGTTCATATTTTTTAAAGTAAGAAACATTTAGTCATGCGACATAATAGCAGCTCATGTGATTATATTTCTTTCCTTTTCTTTTTTTTAATCACATGAAAGGTTGCAGATTTTATCATCATGCTTGATGGAGGACTGGGTCACAAAATGATAGAAGTAAGTCTGGTAACAATAGCCTGCTGGGTACAGATCTACTTAGTAAACACTATTGGCTTAGACTTTAGCCATTGAAGAACTACTTAGTTTTAAATGGGCAGATCCTTAATCATGCATCTTCTAAAATTCTAAACCAGTTATATTCCTGCCAGTTAAGACTGAATATGCCTTTGCTTCATCAGTGAAAAATTCAGCTGGCCAGTGACATATGAGATGACACATTTAATTTGATTTTAGGGATGACGATGTTATCTACAGGTCGAGGTTTATGTATAGTGGCTAGATAGTTCTATAACTACAATAGTGCTACAAGAACTCATCTGGTTCAACTCTCTATTTATATCCAATAATAATAGCTAAATTTTATTGAGTACTTACAATATGTTAGACTCTGTTCTTAGAATTTCATATAAAATTTTCATTACTCCTATAACACTTTCAAAATATGCAGCATTTTTTGCAGGTCAATGTATTGGAGGTTGATAACATGATCAGAGATGTAGTGATAAACAGATATCATGCCAGGCTAAAGATTTTTGCTTTTGTTGCCAGTGGAGATGGGATTCTTGTAGTTGTAAGAAAAGAATTTTCAGGGACCCACATGGGAGAATGAGGTTTAGTGGTAAGATTCATTCTGGTGGAAATAAAAAGCCACCACCAGGTTTCCAATGTCCTCCCACAAATGAAGTTCAACTTTGTCTTCATCAAAAATATCATGCCATGCTGAAGCTAGTCCATGTCTGTCCTTATCTGGCTAGCTTAGTCTTTTCCCAGCTGTGCTCCAGCTGATGCTGAGCTCAGGCCTACACTTAGCGCCCCCCGCCAAGGCTGCTGGACCCCCAGGTGTCTATTAGGGCTGCATGGCTGCTGTGGGGAGAAAATGCATGATTGAATGGGCCAATTCACCCCCAATGGGCCACCCAGTAACACATGTTACTGGATGACAGACGATGGCACAGTTATGCCTTTGTTAAGCTTACATTATACCATCTCTGTTTTGGAAGACATTTCTTTACACTAACCAATTTCCTGATCCTTTTGTGGATTAGGGTAGGATTGTCTCCCTAACCAATCCATTTCCTAGATCTTTTGGGGATCTGTGTCCCTTATCCAATCTGATCTTAGTCCTCCGCTGGGCAGACAGGCCTTTATGGTCATCATCTTAGTTCCTACTGCACATGTGCCATCTTGGCTTTTATCAGGCATGCACCTAATAGAAGAATTTCCTCTCTATTCTTTTGTCCTTCCCAAGGTAATTTGCAGGGAACAGACTTGTGGTTACCTGAGGAGTGTGTTAAGCAAGAAGGCTTATCAGATTCAGTTTTAGTTTATTATGTTTCTTAATGTCTGATTTCTTTTGTTTCTTTCCTTTATCAATATCTAGCTACTTACACTAACACTTTTACTTTGAGTGATTTAAGAAGCCATTTAAAGTTTGTGCACATGAGTGATAGGTACTCAGTTTTTGCAGTCCACACTGACAGTTGTATAGATAAAACATAGAAGAATGAAAAAGGGAAGACAGATTCCACTTAGGAATCTATTGCAATATTCCAAGATAGATATAACTGTGGCTTGAAATAACTTTGTGGCATTTGGGGTGATGAGGATGTGCTGGGTTCTAGACGCTTTTCTGAAAATAACACCAGGATTTCCTGACAGAACATGAATGTGATTGGAAATTATATGAAAGAATGAGAGAGAAAGAAGGAAGGAAGAAAGAAAGGAAGAAAGAAAAGAGCTCAAGAGTGGATCAATAAACAAACAGAAAATAAAGTTGCTATTAACTGAGTGGATTTCTCATTTTATCCAAGATGAAATTAGAATTCAGGGTTAGTACTTGAGCAAGATCTCATAACTAATAAATGGTAGGATTTTGACTAAGCTGAATTGAATGCTAATACCTATCTTCTTAGCCATTGCACATTGCTAAGTGTGGTCTTTAGCATAGTGATATCAGCATTGTCATCAGGGAGCTCATTAGAAATGCAGAATTTCATACTATACTCCAGACTTAATTAGAATCTTCATTCCATCATTGGAGATTGGTATTTACCATGAGGCTTAATGTTTGTTATACATTTGCCAATATCTTTTTGCTTCTGTTTCTGATTTTTTAAATTTATTTATTTATTTAAATGTTATTGTTGTATTACATCCATACCATTTTTCCTCTGTCCCCTTCCCCACCCACCCACTACTCCCAAAAGTCAATTCCACTTATTGTCTATGATCATGGTTCATCCACGCTAGTTCCTTGGCTAAATTGCTTCCCTTCTTTGCATCCTCATCCCACCTAAACCCTCCCCCATACCCTTGGCCCACTGAAGGGTCTAGTCATTGTATTCATGTATCTGGTTCTGTTTTGCTTGTCTGTTTTGTTCATTATTGTCCTGTAATGGGTGAGATCATATGGCATTTGTCTTTCACTGACTGGCTTATTTCACTAAGCACAAAATTCCCCAGTTCCATCCATGTTGTTGCAAAGGGTAGGAGATCCTTCTTTCTTTCGGCTGTATAGTATTCCATTGTGTAAATGTACCAAAGTTTTTTGATCCAATCATCCACTGATGGGCACTTAGGCTGTTTCCAACACTTGGCTATTGTAAATAGTGCTGCTATGAACACAGGGGTACTAGGTTCCTATGAATTGGTGTGTTTCAGGGTTCTTTGGGTATAGTACTAGTAGTTCTAGTAGTGGAAGTGCTGGATCAAAAGGCAGCTCCATTTTTAGTTTTTTAAGGAAACTCCATACTGTTTTCTATAGTGGCTGCACCAGCCTGTATTCCCACCAACAGTGCACCAGGGATTCCATTAACCCACACCTTTGCCAACACTTGCTGTTTGTTGATTTGTTGATGACTGCCATTCTCACAGGTGTGATGTAGTATCTTATTGTGGTTTTATTTGCATTTCTGATGGCTAGTGATGTTGAGCATTCTTTCAAAAGCCTCTGAGAGTTGTCTGTTCAAGTCCTTTGTCCATTTCTTAATTGGGCTGTCTGTCTTCCTGGTGTTTAGTTGCATAAGTTCTTTATATAGTTTGGATATCAAACCCTTGCCTGAGGTATTATTGGCAAATGTTTTCCCATACAGTTGGTTCCCTCTGAATTTTGCTGGTGTTTTTTTTAGCTGAACAGAAACTTTTCAATTTGATACAGTCCCATTTGTTTATTTGTTCTTTGATTTCCTTTGTCCTTGGTGAAGTATCAGTAAACATATTTCTGCTTAGCATACCTGCAATTTTACTGCCTATATTTTTCTCCAGGACCTTTCTGGTGTCACTGCTTATGCTTAAGCCCTTTATCCATCTTGAGTTTATTCTAGTGTATGGTGTAAGTTGGTGGTCTAGTTTTCTTTATTTTTTTCTCATGTTGCTGTCCAGTTCTACCAATACCACATGTTGAAGAGACTGTTTTTACTCCATTTTATGTTCCTTCCCCCTTTGTCAAATATTAATTGACCATAGAGTCCTGGGTTTATTTCTGGGCTCTCTATTCTGTTCCATTGATCTATATGTCTATTCTTATGCCAGTAGCAGACAGTTTTGATGACAGTAGCCTTGTAGTATAGTTTGAAGTGTGGTATTGTGATTCCTCCTACCTTGTTCTTCTTTCTCAAGATTGCTCTGGCTATTCATGGGCTTTTTTTGCTCCATATAAATTTTTGAGGTATTTTTTCTATATCTGTGAAGTATGTTATTGGTATTTTAATTGGAATTGCATTGAATCTCTGGATTGCTTTGTGTGGGATGGACATTTTAATGATGTTAATCCTTCCCATCCATGAACATGGTATATACTTCCTTTTATTTGTATCTTCCTTAATTTCTTTCTGAAATGTTCTGTAGTTTTCTGAGTATAGGTCTTTTACCTCCTTGGTTCAGTTTATTCCTAAGTACTTTAATTTTCTTGTTTCTATGGTAAATGGAATTTATTTTCTAGCTTCTGTCTCTGATGTATCATTATTGGTATACAAAAATGCTTTTGATTTTAGAATATTGACTTTATATCCAGCTATTTTGCTAAATTTGCTAATTAGGTTGAGTAAGTTTTGGGAGGAGTCTGTGGGATTTTGTATGTACACTATCATGTCATCTGCAAATAATGACAGTTTGACTTCCTCCTTCCCAATTTGGATACCTTTGATTCCTTTTTTCTTCTCTGATAGCTATAGCTAGAACTTCCAAAACACTGTTGAACAGAAGTGGAGAAAATGGACAGCCATGTCTTGTTCCTGATCTTAGGGGGAAAGCTTTTAGTTTTTGCCCATTTAGTATGATGTTGGCTTCAGGTTTCTCATATATGGCCTTTATTACATTGAGGTATGCTCCCTCTATTCCCATTTTGCTTAGGGTTTTTATCATAAATGGTTGCTGTATTTTATCAAATGCTTTTTCAGCACCTATTGATATGATCATATGGTTTTTATCTTTCATTTTGTTGATGTGGTGTATTACATTTATTGATTTGCAAATATTGTACCACCCTTGCATCCCTGAGGTGAAACCCACTTGATCATAGTGTATGATCTTTTTAATATATTTCTGGATCTGGTTGGCCAATATTTTGTTGAGAATCTTAGCATCTATGTTCATCAGACATATTGGCCTATAGTTAGTTTTCTTTCATAGTTGTGTCTTGCCCTGGTTTTGGGATTAGAATAATATTGGCCTCATAGGAAGAGTTTGGGAGTCTTCCCTCTTCTTGGATTTCTTGGTATATGTTGAGAAGGATAGGAGTTAGTTCTTCTCTAAATATTTGGTAAATTCCCCTGTGTAGCCATCTAGTCCAAGGCTCTTGTGCTTTGGGAATTTTTTCATTACTGCTTCAATTTTACTAGTTGTTATTGGTCTATTCTGGCTTCCTGCTTCTTCTGGATTCAGTTTTGGTAGATTTTACATTTCTAGACATTTGTCCATTTCACGCAGATTGTCATATTTCTTGTCATATAGTTGTTTGTAATAATTTCTTATAGTCCTTAGTATTTCTGAAGTATCAGTTGTGATTTCTCCTCTGTCATTTCTGATTCTGTTTATTTGGGTCCTATCTCTCTCTCTCTCTCTCTCTCTCTCTCTCTCTCTCTGATCAGTCTGGTTAAAGGTTTGCCAATTTTATTTTTTCAAAGAACCAGCTCTTGGACTTGTTGATTTTTCAAATTGTAGTTTGAGTCTCTAAGTCATTCAGTTCTGCTCTGATCTTGATTATTTCCCTCATTCTACTTGCTCTGGGCTTTGTTTGTCATTGCTCCTCTAGTTATTGCAGCTTTATGGTTAGGTAGCTTGTATAACCTTCCTCTATCCTTTTTTAGGTAGGCCTGTATTGCTATGAATTTCCCTCTGAGGACTGCCTTTGTTGTGTCCCATAGGTTTTGGAATGTTGTGTATTCATTGTAATTTGTTTCCAGAAACATTTTGGTTTCATCTTTGATATCATTTTTTATCCATGCCTTACTCAAAAGCATGTTATTAAGTCTCTAATTGTTAAAATGTTTTTGTTTTATTCCCTTGAGGTTGGTTTCTACTTTTAATCCATTGTGATTTGAGAAGATGCTTGGTATGATTTCAATTATTCTGTATTTGTGGAGGCTTGTCTTGTGAACTACCATGTGGTCTATCTTAGAGAATGTTCCATGTACATTTGAAAAAAATGTGTATTTTGCTTCTTTGGGGTGAAATATTTATATATATATATATATATATATATATATATATTTATATATATATATATAAATTAGGTCCATTTCCTCTAGAGTTCTGTTGAATTCCACAATATCCTGGGTGATTTTTTGTTGGAAGATCTGTTCATTGTTGATAATAGAGTATTAAAATCCCCTACTATGATTGTGTTGCTGTCTATATCCTTCTTGAACTCCTCCAAGATTTTCCTTATATATTTGGGAGCTCATATGTTGATTGCATATATATTTACTAGATTTTTATCTTCTTGATGGATTGTTCCTTTAAGTATTACCAGATGTCCTTCTTTATCTCTTTTTATGCCCTTCATTGTAAAATCTAATTTGTCTGAAATACGTATTGCTACCCCAGCCTTTTTTCCTGTCCACTTGCTTGATATATATTTTTCCATCCCTTAACTTTAACATGTGTGAATCTTCTTCTTAGGTGGATTTCTTTGAGACAGCATATATGTGGGTCATGTTTTCTTATTCATTCAGCCACCCTATGTCTTTTAATTGGCCCATTTAGTCTATTTACATTTAATGTTTTACTGATTGATACTTACTGCCATTTCCCCCCTTTTTACCTGTGTTCCTCTCTCTCGCTACCTGTTTCTTCATCTTTTTAAAGTAGACGCTTTAGCATTTCTTGCAATGCTGGTTTGGTAGAAATGTATTATTTTAGTCTTCTTTTGTCTGGAAAACTCCTTATTTTTCCTTCCATTTTGAATGACACCCTTGCTGGGTAGAATATTCTTAGTTGCAGGCCTTTGTTTCCCATTACTTGAAATATGTTTTGCTATTCCCTTCTGGTTTGTACTGTTTCTGTTGAATAATCATTTGTTAACCTTATGGGAGCCCCCTTATATGTTTTTAGCTGTTTCTCTCTTAATGCTTTTTGGATTCTCTCTTTGTCTTTGAAATTTGCCATTTTAATTATAATGTGTATTGGAGTGGGTCTGTTTGGATTCATCCTTATTGTGACCCTATGTGCTTCCTGAACTTGGGTAACATTTTCACTCATCATATTAGGGAAGTTTTCTCTCATTACTTTTTTGAACAGACTTTTCTATTCCTTGTTTCTATTCTTTTTCTGATATCCCTCTGATATGGATATTTTTGCCTTTTATGTGATCCTGAAGCTCTCCTAAATCCCCTTCATTTTGTTCAGCCTTTTTTCATTCTGTTGCACATTTTTGGAATATTTTTTTATATTGTCCTTAATCTCACTGATCTCTGATTCCTCTAGCCTGCTGTTGATTTCTTCTACTGTATTCTTCAATTCAGAAATTTTCTTCTTCATTTCCTCCTGGCTCTTTCTGATAATTTCTACATCCTTTTTAATGCTGGTGTAGTTTTCAGTAAGTTCCTTATAGCTTCCCTGGAGTTCCTCATAGTTCCCCTGAAGTTGTTTGTAGTTTTCTTTGAGCTGGCTGAGCTTATTGAGCTTCTCTATCATCATTATTTTGAATTCTGTATCTGATAGTTTGCTTGCCTCTGTTTCACTTAGTGAACTTTCTGGGGACTCCTCTTTTCCTTTGGATGATGGACTGTTTCTTTTTTGCCCCATTTTTAGGTTTTAATGTAATCCAATCAGACTGTGACAGGCTGCCAGGCTAAGGAATTGCTAGGATGGAAGGATTGATTTAGTTGTAATCCAATTGGTCTGTAATCCACCACCAGGCTCAGAAGCAGCTTGTCGGGACAGACCAATTCATTTGTAAATCTATGAATCAGCTTCCAAACTCAAGCCCTACTTTGCTAGACAGAGATGTTCAATTTTAATCCAATGGATCTGCCACCACCTTAGATGCAGACTGGTTGGACAGATTCAGATGTAAATCAATGAATTTAGGATCAGCCGCCATGTTCAGGCACCACTGGGCTAGGCTGTAAGATCCAATTGTAATCCAGTGAATCTGTGGTTAGTCACCAGGCTCAGGAGCCACTGGACTAGACAGCAAGTGTCAATGGTAATCCAATGAATCTGTGATTAGCCACCAGACTCAGGTGGCACTGAGCTGGACTGAAAGATTCTATTATAATCCAATGAATCTGTGATCAGCTTCCAGACTAAGGGTCCACTGGACTAGACTGAAAGATTCAATTATAATCCAATGAGTTTGTGATCAGCAGCCAGGCACCGGGGCCATTGGGCAGGACAAACCAACTCAGTTGTGAACCAATGAATCCACAATCAGCCACCAGGCTCACTTGCCACTGTGTGGAGCTGACTGTCTGACATAGCTGTAAGTCAGAGCATTTGTAATCAGCCACCATGCCCAGGCTCTGCTGAGCAAGAAGGAGAAGGGCTGACTCAGTTGCAAAGCAATGAATCTAGGATCAACCACCAGGCTTACACACTGCTATGCAGGGATGACTGACTGACCCAACTGTATATGTCAGAGAACTTGTACTCAGCTGCCAGGCCCACGCACTGCTGGGCAAGTGATATCTCTTCAGCTGCCAACTATTGTATTTATGCTCAGACAGGGTAGGGTGGGAGAGGTTTATTTAGATGTAAATCAAAGAATTGTGATCATAAGCCAGGCTCAGGCACCACTGGGTGGGACAAATTGCCTCCAATGGGTGGGCCTATGAGGACCCCTCATATGGAAGTAGCTTGGCACAGTGTAGTCTGCCTGAGGTGTGGGAGATGGGTCAGCACTGGGATCTCCATAGCTGCTTCCCCACTTCTCTCCTCCAAGCCACCACTGCAAAATTTTCCCATGTGTCTCCAGTTTACTCTGCCCTCCCTCCACGGGAGCCCAGGGTAGATGGATGCCAATGTATTTTTATTGTGGTCACCCTAGTAGTTCTCTGTCTCCTGTGTTCTCTTGGGCTAGTAAACCCCATGGCTTTCTACCCTTCTCAGCTGTATGCTGCTCTACTCTCTGCAGTGTTGCTGTAAGCTGGGACACCTAGCTGGGGGACCAGACCCAGCCTTCTCAGGTGAAGCTCCCAACTCTGTCTCTGGCTGCAGTCTCCATTGGGGGCCCAGCCAGCCATCCTCCATTTTCGTGATTCCTACCAGTCATGTGATGAAGCATCCTCTTGTGTTTTGTCTGTGGTTATAGGACTTCTTTCCAGCTGGTGTTCTATTGGTAATTCCAGCTGACTTTTTCTAAAAAAAAGTAATTCCAGATGTGACCTGGGAGGAGATTTTTGTAGCTCCATTTAGTCCTCCATCATCTTGAGAATACCAGTGGAGAATATTGATGCTTCTAATTTTTTTCATTTTCTTAAAGTTTATTTATTTTTAGAGAGAGTGGAAGGGAGGGAGAAAGAGAAGGAGAGAAACACCAGTGTGTGGTTGCCTCTCATGCTTCCACAACTGGGGGCCTAGCCCAGTTGTGAGCCCTGGCTGGGAATCAAATTGGCAACCCTTTGGTTCATAGGCCAGCATTCAGTCTGCTGAGCCACACCAGCCAGGATAATGCTTCTAATGACAACAGGAAGAAGAGTGCCCTTGTAAGTATCTCTATAAATTCCTAAAAATAATGGCAAGTTCTGAGAGATTTTGAGTTACCCAAGAATATTATCAAAATAACTTCCTCTTACTTAACGCATGTAATGGGGTAAATAAGAATCATAATGACTTCACTTCATGCCCCAGCACTATCCTGGGCCCAATTGGAATCACATTTATAAGGGCATTATATAAGGGCCCCACATTTAGGTACAATGAAGCCAAATTATCCACAAAGTTGTACTGGCCCCTTCCAAACTAAATGGTAAATTTTTTATAGAAATTTGAAACCTGTAACTTTAATACAAGGGTAGAGAAAAGTAGGTTTATAGTTGTTCATATGAAAAAGAACATGCAGGTTATGATTATAACACAAGAATGAACTCTTTCACATATCACAATTGTAAACCTACTCTTATCCACCCCTGTACATTAGTAATGTGCTTAACCATAACAGTTTTGAACTGATTTCTCAACATGCAACATAGTAAGGTTGATTTACACATTTGACAAATTTGTGTTTAAAAGGAAGTCACTTTTTTATTTTGAAAGTTTGCATTAATTATTGGAGAGGACAATAAATGTAACTTTCAATGACTTTATCGTCATTAGGTAGTATTTCAATTTAATTTGAACAGGCTCTAGAACAGGGGTGTCAAACCCACTTTCACCAGAGGCCATATCAGCCTTGTGGTTGCCTTCAAAGGGCTGAATGTAATTTTAGGACTATTTATAATATTTTAGAATCAACCCAGGAGGCAAGACCTGGGTTGAAGTCTTAAGCAAGGATTAATTTATGGAGTTTTCTATTTTTCTAATTTTTGTGATGGGTTTTAGGTTTTTCTTTTATTTTCACTGCTTCTCAAAGTGCAGGATTTCTCTTTCTTTTACTTTGTTTTTGGTCATTCCTTTCTAGCTTTATGGCATTATGATCACAGAATATAGCTTATAGAAACCATGTTTTAGAATATTTCAATTTTTTTTTTTTTAATTGATGTGTTAATTGATCCTCCAGCTGGGGATCTGGCTGGGGACCTGGTTGGAGACCTGGCTTGCAACCCAGCCATGTGCCCTGACTTGGAATCGAACCAGCATTCCTTGGGTTCACAAGCCAGAGCCAATCCACTGAGTCACCAGCCAGGGCTATGGATAGTTTAAAGACATTTGACATTTAATAAATTATTCCTATTGATTATTTTGCTCAGAGTATGATCCTATTTTGATTTGATCTACCCAAGACAGAAAGAAGAATGTTTCTAGTGGGTATTATATCATATGTATTCAGAATGCATAATATGACAACAAAAAAACCCACAAAACCTTATGACTTAACTGAAATTAGAACAAAATTGTATTGCTTTCTTGTTTTGTTTAGTTATTTTGTATTTCTATTGGGTCTGAAATTTATGTTATTCTTCTTCATTCTTTTGAATCAAATTTGTTTCTAGTGAGCATCATATATTTGAATTTATGAATTTGTTTATTCATTGTTTAATCTATGAATCTTTAAGAGGGTGGGAATTAAACTATTTGAGTTTATTATCATAACTGATGTATCTGATGTATTTGATTTTCTTCCTATCAACTTCTGTTGTCCTTTCCTCGTGCCATTTTTTAATTTCATGTGTTTTGTTATAACTCCTGTCTAAAACACATTTTGTAGGTTTTAATCTCTGACACTTTGCAAATATATCTGTTTTAATTTCTTCTAATGATTACCTTATATTATTTAAAAATATTGTCACTATTCATTTTTGTAGTTATCAAGACCTCATATTAAATGGTATCATTTGTCCTTCATTTATATAAAGTGAAAGCTTAAGCATCTCTTTATTTTCATCTCATCTTTACTATTATAATTATTAATGTAACTTTGGATTTTAGAACAGAATAATAAAATGAAGCTATGACTATTTCATGTTATTTGTTTCAAGTGCTATTTTTGACATTTTCATTGAACTGTGTAATCCTATTATTATGGCCATTAAATATAGCTACTGTAGGTAATAGTTATAGTCCCACTTTCTACTACTCCAATACTTTTGAGTCCTTTTTCACAATTCCCTGACATGTACTTTGAAGTAAATTTTAAAATAATTTGATTTGAGAACTTTATTTTTCAAAACCTTGAATAGCTAAGATTATTTTTACTATTGTTCCCATACATGAACATTGATTTACCTTTAGAAATCAGAGTCTTGAGTGGTAATATTTGATTTCTATATTCCTTATTTTCTTCTGATGTTTTAATTATAGTAAAACATGATCCCATGTAAGCAATCTATATTTATTTTCCACTGATATATCTAAATTTATCATTATGTGAATTTCTTTGCATTGATCTTTCCGTGGAGCATAATAAATAATTTTTATCTTCATATTCAGTTGTGGTTTTAGGTACAAAATGTATTCCTTAATGATTTATTCAATATTACATATAGTCTTTTGTGCTTGATTCTTTCAAATGAAGAGCTGTGATTCTTAGATTGTTCTACATCTAAAATCATCTTCCAACAATTTTTATTACATTTTTGGAAATATTGTAAGTTTGTACTTGAAATCACTAATACAATTCATATAAGTGCTTTTCTTTATTGTTTTCTTAGGAGAATTAAATATTATAAATATATTTTACTTTCTTTTGTTCTCTTTCATACTTCACTCCCTTTCACTGTCAGCTTACACTCCTATATGTTCATAGCAGTGTTATCTATAATAGCCAAGATCTGGAAACAGCCTAAGTGCCCATCAGTAGATGAATGAATAAAAAAGCTGTGGTATATCTACACAATAGAATACTATGCAGCAGTTAAAAAGAATATTCACTTACATTTTGTGACATCATGGGTAGATTTGGAGATTGTTATAATTAGTGAAACAAGTCAGTAAAATTTAAAAAAAATCTCTTGATCTCACTTACATGTGAAATCTAATGAATAAACTACTGAACACAGTAAAAACAGAAGCATAAACACATGAAACAGACTGATAGCTATCAGAGTAAAGAGGATGAAGGAATGTGAAGGGATTATCGAAAGAGCATATATGCATGACCCATGGCCATGAAATATGGTTTAGGGATTGCCTGAGGTTGGATGGAGGTGGGAAAAGTGGAGACAACTGTAATAGCATAAATAAAAATAATAATAAAATTATGCTTCATTATAGCTACATATGTGAAAGGTGTTTGCATTGAAGTATGTAAAATATGAAGGAAAAAGGAGCAATAACTAGTTACCAAGGTAAGCCAATGAGGACAAGAAACATGTTCAACAGGTTTACTGGAACAATAAAATAAACGAATAGGCCACTGACTACTATTCACCAGTCGTAACACAATGTAAAAGCTACACAATAAAATTTCTAGAAGAAAACATGAGACAATATTTTTATGACCTTGGGTTAGTCAAAGATTTTTATAGGGAACACATGAAACAAAAGCCATAAAATAATATTTGAACTGCATCATAATAAAAACATAATAAAAACAATAAATTCTTGTTATCAAAAGATACTATTAATAAAACAAAGAAAGTTGTTTTGGCATAAAATAGTCTCCCTCTCTCTCATCTATCTGGAAAATGACTGTCGTTGTTAATAAAACAATAGTTTGTACAACATGGATGTAACCTGGCAGTCAAGGAGAGTGGACTGGAATGCAGCTGTGAACAATTATAACCTCACTGTACTAGTCGCTGGGCGTGGTAGATGCCATTGAATGAGTATGTGTACTATGTGGCCATCACATTCAAAATAACTGAGCAAGTAGAGCAATGAATCTGCATAAGATTTTGCATTAAACTTGAACATTCTTCCATAGAAACTATTGGATGATTCAGAAGGCTTTTGAGAATGATGCAATGCGTGCACACAAAAGTGTGGCACAGTGCTTCAAAAATGATTGAGAATATGTTGAAAGTGATCTGTGTTCTGGAAGGCCTGCAACAAGCAGAACACCTGAGGATGTTGAATGTGTATGGGCTACATCAAAGATAGGCAACTATGTGAGAACTGGAAGCTGATCTTGGTATTCTAATAACTACTGTAACTGAGTTTTTTTTAACATTTTATGTATTTTGTTTATATTAAAATACATAGAACATGCAAATATGTTTCAAGATCACAGCAGCATTTGTAAAAAGTTTCACTTTATTAAGGAAAAGGCATAAGATTTTGACACAGGATCTTGTCAGAAAGATCACCGTGCTGCAGTTGATAATGACTCGATTCAAACTGCTACCAATGAACCTGATTTCCTTCAGAAGGTCGTAATGGGAGATGAATTATGGTTTTACAGCTATGACCTGAAAACAAGGCCCAGTTTTTCTAATGGAAGTCACCTGATTCTGAACATCTAAAGAAGGTATGGCAAAGTCATAGAGATATCAAGACCATGTTAACTGTGGTTTTTGATTTGGAACGTGTTGTCTAGCATGAGTACATCCCTCCAGGCCAAACAATTAAAAAGGAATATTACCTCAATGTTCTTTGTCAGTTGAGAGATGCAATATAATAAAAACAGCTGTAGGTGTGGGCAACTGTTGACTGGCAATGTCATCACAACAAGGCAACCACACATGGATCACATTTTTGGCAAAGTTTTTTGGCAAAACATCAAATCACCCAGGTGACTCAGCATCCCTACAGCCTATATTTGGTGCTCTACAACTTCTGGATTTTCCTAAAACTAGAATCACCTTTGAAATGGAAGAGATTTCAGATCATTGGTGAAATTCAGGAAAATACAGTGGGGCAATTGAGGGCAATTCCAACAAAGGATTTTGCATAATGTTTTGAACTGTGGAAGATATGCTGGGAGAACTGTGTGAGGTCCCAACATGCCTATTTTGAAGTGGACTGAGGTATCATTGTGCTACGTACAATGTTTCTTGTATCTTCAATAAGTGCCTATTTCATATTATATGGCTGTATACTAAAGTAGGCACCTTGGGATTTCACACAGTTCTCCCATTCACCACCAGCTGTCCCTTTAGCAACCATCAACTTGTTCTCTATATTTATGTATCTGTTTCTATTTTATTTTGGTTATTCATTTGTTTTATTTATTTTTTTACATTCCATGTATAAGTGAAATTATATGGTATATGTCTTCCTCTGTCTGACTTATTTCACTTTGCTCTTTTTGGTGGTAAATAATATTTTATTGTATTTATATACTGCATCTTTTTTATCCATTCTTCTATTGGTAGACATGGTTGCCTTTATACCTTGGCTATTACTAGTAATGCTACAATGAACATAAGAAGGCATATATCTTTTAGAATTGGTGTTTTTCACTTTTTTTGGATAAATCCCCAAAGGTGAAATTGATGGATCATATGGCAGCTATATATTTAAAAGATGTTATTCATTATTTTCAGAGAGAAAGGCAGGGAGGCAGGAAGAAATGGAGAGAAAACTCATGGTTGCCTTTCAGCTACCTGCCTCCAGCTATGGGCCTGGCTGGAGACCTGGCTTGCAACCTGGTTATGTTCCCTGGCTGGGAAAGGACCTTTGGGTTCACAGGCTGGCACCTTATCTACCAGCCAGGGCTTGAAGAAGCTGGTTTTTACTCCATTGTACACCCTTGCCTCTCTTGTCATAGATTTGACTATATAAATGAGGACTTATTTATGGACTCTTTATCCTGTTACATTGATCTATTTATTTGTTTTCATGTCAGTGCCATAGTAGTTTGATTATTGTTGCTTCATAGGGTAGTTTGATATCAGCAGTGTGATGCTTCTCGTTTTGTTCTTTCTCAAAATTTTTTAAGCTATTTGGGGTCTTTTGTGGTTTGATATAAAATTTAGGATTAGTTCTAATTAAAAAAAGAATGCATATTGGTATTTTAAATAGGATTGCATGAATCTTTATATTGCTTTAGGTAATAAGGACATTTTAACAATATGAATGCTTCTAATCCATGAACAAAGTATATTGTTTCATTTATTTTCATCTTGTTAAATTTTTTTCTTTAGTGTTTCATAGTTTACAGAGTACAAGTCTTTCACCATGTTGGTTAAGTTTATTCCTAGATATTTTATATTTCTTGATGCAATTGTAAATGAGATTAGTTTTTTAATTCCTCTTTCTGATCATTTGTTATTGGTGCAAATGATAAAGAGAATTTTTTCTTTCTAATAACTTCTTAGGTGATGCTAAAACATGGTCAGGGAACAGAGGAATACAACTGGATAATGGGTTCTCTTGGTAACAGCTGAAAGTCTAGTTAACTTTCAAATTTGTATGTAAAAGAATATATGAATATCAGAATATAGTGGAAGTACCTGCTAAGTCCACCCTTCAGCTTATATGTATCATTAATCTATCTATAGTTTGAATTCTTTACTCCACTTTCGGAACATTCATAATGAATGTCTACTTTTGGTCAAAATGTAATGCTTCCATATCTATTTGACCTGAAAAGTAGCAGTCATCAAATATTATTAAGGCATGTTATGGCTTTATTGAAAGGGGTGGGATGGTATGGTGGATGTTATTGTTGGGTCCAATTCTTCCGTGCATATTGCTATATGACTTAGATTTGCTGTATGGGATAGGGGCGGGAGGGGGGGGGGCATGGGAAAGGATACTTTCCCATCTGACCAAAATTTAGATATATGAATTGTTTTGGATAAGAAAAAGTGAGTAGAATGTACAGTTCTGAGAAGAAGCTTTCAGAGCCCCCTGTAATTTCTTAACTTTTTTTTTTCCTTTTCCAGAAGAATTATTATGTCACAAATAATGGCTGCTCCTTTCGCTAGAGTGACAAAAATATGTGCAGAAAAGTTGTAGCCAATATGTTATTTGAGCAAGACATGAATATTTATTTTTACATGTTAGTGAGATCTTGGAGTTATTATTGTAGCAAAATCTACAGAAAATTGTTGAATTACCTTCTGCTTGATACTGGGTATAAGGCTAGGCTGATTATGTACAGAATTTTTATTTTAGTTACTAGAGTAATTATGTTAGTTAAATATTTTATTTAAATTATAGAGAAAAAAAATAAGGTTCACAGGGAGTTGATCACACCAATCACTAAGATATTTCTTTTTTAAAAATTGTACTTTTTGTTTTTCATTAATTTATTGTTGTTGTATTACAGTTGTTCCATTTTTTCCCCCATTGTTTTCCCATGCTCTAGTCAACCCATCCCTCTCCCATTGTCAATCCCCACCTCATTGTCCATGTTCTTGGGTCATTTATACTAGTTGCTTGACTAAACCCTTCTCCTTCTTTCCTCTGTCTTGCCCTCCCCTTCCCACTCCTGTCACTGTAAGTCTGTTCCTTGTTTCCATGTCTCTGGTTCCATTCTGTTCATCTGTTTGTTTTGTTCATTAGTTTCCTGTATTAGGTGAAATTATATGATATTTGTTATTGCCACATGGCTTATTTCACTAAGCATAATACTCTCCAGTTCCAACCATGATAGGCAGAAGGTAAGAGTTCCTTCTTTCTCTCTACTGCATAGTATTTCATTGTGTAAATGTACCAGGTTTTTGATCCATTCACCCACTAATGGACACTTGGGCTGTTTCCAGCACTTGTAAATAGCGCTGCTATGAACATAGGTGAGCATAGGTTTTCCTGAATTGGTGTTTCAGGATTCATCATGTATAGTCCTAGCAGTGGAATCACTGGATATTTCTTTTAATTATAGCATGGCATGTTAATGCATAAAATAGTGAAAAAATAGTAAATAAGATTACATCCAAAGAAAATAAAACTTACTAAGGAATATTCGTAGCTTACCCTTTCTAATCTCAATATCTTAATCAAGTTGTAGAGTTAATGCAGCTTTTCAAAATAGAAGAAACTTATTTTTTATTAATATATTTTATTTATTTTGCTATTACAGTTGTCCCAATTTTCCCCCCTTTGTCCTCTCCATCCAGTACCCCATTCCCTCCAGCAAAGCCCCACTTAGTTCATGTCCATTAGTCATGCATATAAGTTCTTTGGCTTCTCTATGTCCTTTGTTCTTCTTAACATCCCCTTGTCTATTCTGTAACCACCAAAGAGTACTTTTTTTCTTCCTTTCACATCCAGACAATTCACCATTTGATTATTGCCTCCTGTTAGCTTCTCAAATCATATTAATACCAAATTTTCTTTTCATTATTTCAAAATGTCTATATTAATTCATTTGTTTAAATAATTACTCTTTTAAGTAACATGAATTACAATATTACCAAACACATACAAAAATACACTTAAAGTTATACATATTTTTACACATATTTAAAGTACATACTTGATTTTGAAGAGGTAATACAAAAAATTGAAAACATGCCAATAGCTTACAGAATTATTACATGTTAAATGATATTATTTTAGATATATTGTAGCAAGATTAAGCAGTTTTTACTTCTTCAATAGTTATTTTACTCTGGAATGCTATTTTTGTGAAATATATTGCAGAAATGGTATATTGCAAAACACACTTTTGTGAAAGTTGTCCTAGAGAGAGTGCCAAACCAATAGTAAAATATCAATTTGGTTTTTGAGTTGCATCTTCCACCCTCCAATGATACAACTCAACTTTATTTTAAGCTACTGGAAGTACAACTTATTCTTTTTGGAATTTTCCATCTTAAATAATAGATTTATTTAGTTATTTATTTATTTAGGCTGTGCACAGGTCTTATTTCAATACCCTCTGTTTTGCCTCTCCATGTGTTCTACAAGTTGAAGCCTTCAGAAATAATGGCACTTGTACTAAGTTGAGGTAAAAAGTAATTTTTAAATAATTAGGTAGAATAATATTGTAGCTATTTTTTAAATTTGTGGTTGACTTCCTATGTGATCCTAAACTAACCCCTGAACTATTTAAGAGTCTGCTGAGGTAGAGATTAGGTATGTTCACATTTCAATAATAAAATTTAGTATAGCATTAATTCCTTTTCCCAAGCATCCCCAGTTTGGGGGCCTTCATAACTGGAAATGTATATTTCCATGATTTAGTTGAAAGGAATCTCATCTAATTTACATGCTATTATGAGAATATATATTGTCTATGTACATGAATCATATAGTTTAGTAGTTTGCAACTTCCATCCAAATTGGTCTTTATTCTCAGCATCTTTTCTAACCTAAAGATTGACTGATTTCACAACACACTCATGACCAGTTGGTTGATATTTAAAACATAAATTGCTAACAAAATTTATATATTACACACCCACAAATAAGCACATATTTTGTAACAGTGAATAAGAATGCTAGCATGTCTTCTATATAATATGCATTCACATGTTCTTACTTTTTTCTTCTTCCTTAACTGCATTTGATTTTTCTTAGTTATTGCAAGTAACCTGATTTTTCCATATTGTGAAATGATTCCAATCTAAGAAAACTTAAGCTGCAGTAATGCAAATACAAGTAAGATACAAAATGGTACCTTATTTAGTAAAATCTATTAATAACAAGATCACTTTAAAGCACTCATAAGTTAAAGTTGGTTCTTATCCATTCAGCTGCCTTATGTCTTTTCATTGCTTCATTTAATCCATTTACCTTTGTACCTGTGTTTCTGTCTGTCTCTCTGTTTCTTTTTTTTTTTTTTAATTTTATTTATTATTTTTAGAAAGAGGGGAAGAGAGAGAGGCAGAGAGGGAAACAGACATCAATGTATGGTTGCTTTTCACCTGCCTCCAGCCACAGACCTGACTGAAACCTGGTTTGCAACCTTGTTATGTGCCCCGGCTGGGGAATCGAACCTGCAACCTTTGGGTTTGCAGGCCGGCGCCTTATCCACTGTGCTACCAGCCAGGTTTGTCTCTCTGTTTCTTCATCTTCTTAAAGCAGACCCTTTAGCATCTCTTGCAATGCTGGTTTGGTGATGATGGATTATTTTAGACTTCTTTTGTCTTGGAAGCTCCTTATTTCACCTTCTATTTGGAATGATAGCCTTGCTGGGTACAGTATTCTTGGTTGCAGGCCTTTGTTTTTCATTGCTTAAAATATTTTTTGCCATTCCCTTCTGGCTTGTTGTGTTTCTGTTGAGAAATCAGCTGATAATTTTATTGGAGCCCCCTTGTATGTTATTAGCTGTTTCTCTCTTGCTGCTTTTCGGATTCTCTCCTTGTCTTTGAAATTTGCCATTTTCATGATGATGTGTCTTAGAGTGGGCCTGTTTAGATTCATCTTCCTCTGTGCTTCAGGAGCTTGCATGACATTTTCTCTTCTCAAGTTAGGGAAGTTTTCTGTCATTACCTTTCTAAAGAGGCTCTCTATCCCTTGCTACTCCCCTTCTGCATCTGGTATCCCTATGATAGAGATGTTATTAAGTTTCATGTTGTCCTGCAGCTCTCTTAAAACCTCTTCATTCTTTCTCAGTCTTCCTTCATTTTGCTGCACTGCCTGGGAATTCTATTCTACATTGACCTCCAGCTCACTGATCTGATCCTCTGCTTTCTCTAGCCTGCTTTTCATTCCTTTTACTGTGTTCTTCAATTCAGAAGTTGTATTCTTCATTTCCTCCTGGCTCTTAGTGATGGTGTCTGTGTCTTTTTAATGCTTGTGTAGTTCTCAGTAAGTTCCTTGTAGGTTCCCTAAAGTTGTTTGTCATTCTCCTGGAGTTCCTTGTAGTTACCCTGGAGTTGTTTGTAGTTTTTGTTTGTTTGAACTCATTGAGCTAATTTAGTTTCTCTATCATCATTATTTTGAATTCCATGTCTGATAGGGTGCTTGCCCCTATTTCATTTTGCACTCTTCCTGGGGATCCCTCCTTTCCATTTGGTGAGGGTTTCTTTCTTTGTCTCCCCATTTTAGGTAGCTCTTGTTTGTTTCTGCCTCTTGGATTGGTCTGCTTTGACTTACTGTCTTAGTGGTGTGACCTTCTGTGGTGTAGAGGTACACTTTTTTTTTTTTTTGCTTACTGGATCTGTGTTTAGTGAAATCAGCTCCTGTCCCAGTCTGGGCCTAATTAGTTGGAGACTACCAGAGACCCAGTCTTTCTTTCCTTTAGCTGTTAATCTAATCAATCTGTGATCTGAGGTCAGGTTTAAGCACTGCTGGGAGGAGTGGATTAATTCTTCTGGGTGGGGCTGTGGCTTCCCATCAGGCTCCCATGCTTTGGAGAAAAGTGATCTGCTGGCTTTATGGGGGATGGGTCAGCACTGGACTCATGGGCTGCTCCCTCAGCTCTCCTCCTAAAGCCACTCACCCAAACTTTCCCCAAGCTTCTCTACTGGAGCTCTTTCTCTGCTGGAGCCCAGGGTAGGTGGGTGTCTCTGTATTTTTGTGGGTGGTAGATCTTGGTCATTCTGTCAAGCCAACTAAACCTGGTGGCTTTTTGCTTTTTACTGCTGGGTGCTGTTTTACTTTCAGCTTTGTTGCTGTAGGCTGGGAAGCCCAGTTGGAGATTTAAATCCTTCCCTTCTCAGTTGTAGCCCTGGCTGCTGAGATGTTTCTCCATCCCTTTAAATGCGGAACATAGGGGTCCCTCCACCAGCCTCTCCCGGTTCTGCACTTCCTACCAGTCATTTTGTGATGAATTGGCCTCTTCTGTTCTGTGTGTGGTAATAAGGCTTCACTCCAGTTGGTGTTCTGTTTGTTATTCCTGAGTATTTCTCATGAATTAATCGAAATTACAGTTTGGTCTAGGGAGGACATTGGTGTAGCTCCATTTACTCCTCTGCCATCTTGGTTGTTTTAGAAGAAACTTCTTTATCTAAAATTGGTTTTACCATTCAGAATCAATTAAATATATTTTAACCAATTAATGCAAAAATCTTCAGTCAAAAGAATTTACATTTTATTTATTTATTTTTAATTTTATTCTTGTTTTATTACATCCATTCCCTTTTTCCTTCCCTCTGTCACCTTCCCCACCCACCCACTCCCCAATAAATTCAATCCCACTTTTACATGTCCATTGTTCTTCCATGCTAGTTCCTTGACTAAACTGATCCCATTCTTGGCCTCCTCCTCTTCTCTCCTTTTCTCCCTCCCTCTTACTCTCTACCCACTGAAGATCTATTCATTGTATTCATGTATCTAATTCTGTTTTGCTTATTTGTTTGTTTTCTTCATTATTGTCCTGAAATAGGTAAGATCATATGGTATTTGTCTTTCACTGACTGGCTTATTTTACTAAGCTTAATACATTCTAGTTCCATCCATGTTGTTGCGAAGGGTAGGAGTTCTTTCTTACGTTCTGCTGCGTAGTATTCCGTTGTGTAAATGTACCAAAGTGTTTTGATCCAATCATCCACTAATGGGCACTTAAGCTGTTTCTAGCACTTGGATATTGTAAGTAGTGCTGCTATGAACATAGGGGTACATAGGTTCTTATGAGTTGGTGTTTCAGAGTTCTTTGGGTATATTCCTAGTAGTGGAGTTGCTGGATAAAAAGGCAATTCCATCTCTAGTTTTTAAAGAAAACTCCATACTGTTTTCCATAGTCGCTATAACAGCCTACATTTCCACCAACAGTGCACCAGGGTTCCCTTTCCCCACATTTAGCTAGTACTTGTTGTTTGTTGATTTGTTGATGATTGACATTCTGGGTGGTGTAAGGTGGTAACTTTTTGTGGTTTTAATTTGCATCTCTGTGATAGCTAGTGATGTTGACCATTCTTTCATATGCCTCTGGGCCCTTTGTATGTCTCCTTCCGAGAGTTGTCTGTTCAGGTCCTTTACCCATTTTTTAATTGAACTATATGTCTCCCTGGTGTTGAGTCTCATAAGTTCTTTATGTTTTGGATATCAAACCCTTTTCTGACATATCATTAGCAAATATGTTTTCCCATACAGTAAGTTCCCTTTGAATTTTGCTGGTGTTTTCTTTAGCTGAACAGAAACTTTTCAGTTTGATAAAGTACCATTTGTTTATTTGTTCTTTGATTCCTTTGTACTTGGTGAAGTATCAGTAAACATATTTCTGTGTAGCATATCTAATATTTTACTGTCTATATTTTTCTCCAGGATCTTTATGGTGGCACTGCTTATGGTTAAGTTCTTTATTCATGTTGAGTTGATTCTGGTGTATGATGTAAGTTGGTGATCTAGTTTTATCTTTTTGCATGTTGCTGTCTAATTCTCCCAACTCCACTTGTTGAAGTGACTGTTTTTACTCCATTGTATGTTCCTTCCCACATTGTTGAATATTAATTGACCAGAGTGTCCTGGGCTTATTTCTGGGTTCTCTATTCTGTTTCATTGATCTATATGTCTATTCTTATACCAGTAACTGACTGTTTGGATGACAGTAGCCTTATAGTGTAGTTTGATGACCAATACTGTGATTCCTCCTACCTTGTTTTTCTTTCTCAAAATTGCTAAGGTTATTTGTGGGCCTTTTTGGCTCCATATAAATTTTTGAAGTATTTTCTATTTTGGTGAAATCAGTCATTGCTGTTTTAATTGGGATTGCATTGAATCTCTGGATTGCTTTGGGTAGTATGGACATATTAATGATGTTAATTCTTCCATCTACGTACATGGAATATGCTTCCATTTATTTGTATCTTCCTTAATTTCTTTCTGAAATGTTCTGTAGTTTTCTAAGTACAGCTATTTTACCTCCTTCATTAAGTTTATTCCTAAGTACTTTATTTTTCTTGTTGCTATGGTTAATGGGATTTGTTTTATTGCTTCTATCACTCTTGCTTCATCATTGGTATACAAAACTGCTTTTGATTTCTGGATATTGACTTTATATCCAGCTATTTTGCTAAATTTGCTTATTAGATCAAGTAAGTTTTTGGTGGAGTCTATTGGGTTTTGTATGTACACTGTCATATCATCTGCAAATAATGACAGTTTGACTTCCTCCTTTCCAATTTGGATACCTTTGATTCGTCTTGTTTCCTGACAGCTATGCCTAGAACTTCCAAAATGATGTTGAACTGAAGGGGAGAGAATGGACAGCCTTGTCTTATTTCTGATCTTAGGGGGAAAGCTTTAAGTTGTTTCCCATTGGGTATGATGTTGGCTTCAGGTTTCTCATATATGGACTTTATTACGTTGAGGTATGCCCCATCTATTCCCATTTTGCTGAGAATTTTTATCATAAATTGTTGATGCACTTTATCAAATGCTTTCTCAACATCTATTGATATTATCATATGGTTTTTGTCTTTCATTTTGTTGATGTGGTATATTACATTTATTGAGTTATGAATGTTGTACCATCCTTGCATCCCTGGGATGAAACCCACTTGATCATGGTGTATGATCTTTTTAATATATTGCTGAATCTGGTTGGCCAATATTTTGTTGAGAATCTTAGCATCTATGTTCATCAGAGATATTGGCCTGTAGTTTTCTTTCTTAGTTGTGTCCTGACCTGGTTTTGAGATTACAATAATATTGGCCTCATAGAAAGAGTTTGGGAGTTTTCCCTCTTCTTGGAGTTTTTAGAATAGGTTGAGAAACATAGGAGTTAGTTCTTCTCTAAATGTTTTGTAAAATTCACTTGTGTAGTCATCTGGTCTGGGGCTCTTGTGCTTTGGGAGATTTTGGATTACTTCTTCAATTTCCCAAGTTGTTATTGTCCTATTGAAGCTTTCTGCTTCTTCTGGATTCAGTTTTGGTAAATTGTACATTTCAGAAATGTGTACATTTCACCCAGGTTGCATATTTCTTGTCATATAAGTCTTTGTAGTAATTTCTTACAATCCTTTGTATTTCTGAAGTATCAGTTGTGATTTCTTCTCTGTCAGTTCTGATTCTGTTTATTTGGATCCTCTCTCTCTTTTTCTCGATGAGTCTGGATAAAGGCTTGTCAATTTTGTTTATTTTTTCAAAGAACCAGCTCCTGGACTTATTGATTCTTTGAATTGTAGTTTGAGTATCTGAGTTACTTAGTTCTGCTCTTATCTTGATGATTTCCTTCCTTCTACTTGCTCTGGGTTTTGTTTGTTGTTGCTCTTCTAGTTCTTGCAGTTAGGTTGTTTGAATTAGCTTTTTCTGACCTTTTTAGGAAAGCCTGTGTTGCTATGAATTTCTCTCTGAGGACTGCCTTTGCTGTGTCTCATAGGTTTTGGACTATTGTGTATTCATTGTCATTTGTTTCCAGAAAATTCTTGATTTCATCTTTGATCTCATTTTTAACCCATTTATTACTTTAAAAGCCTGTTATTCAGTGTCCATGACTTAGGGTGTTTTTGGTTTTTTCCCTTGAGATTGGTTCCTAGTTTCAAGCCATTGTGATATGAGAACATGCTTGGTATGATTTCAGTTTTCCTGTAGTTTTGAAGGCTTGTCTTGTGACCTACAATGTGATCTATCATAGAGAATGTTCCATGTGCATTTGAAAAAAATGTGTATTTTGCTCCTTTGGGGTGAAAAGTTCTGTATATATCAGTTTAGTTACATTTCCTCTAGGGTGTTGTTCAATTCCACAACATCTTTGGTGATTTTTTGTTTGGAAGACCTGTCCATTGTTGATAGTGGGGTATTAAAATCCCCTACTATTAGTAAGTTGTTCCCTACATCCTTCTTGAAGTACTCCAAAATTTTCCTTATATATTTCGGAGTTTTTATGTTAGGTGCATATGTTTACCAGAGTTATTTCTTCTTGATGGATTGTTCCCTTAAGTATTATTAAATGTCCTTCTTTATCACTTTTTATGTCCTTCATTGTAAAATCTATTTTGTCTGAAATAAGTATTGCTATTCCAGCCTTTCTTCATGTCCATTTTCTTGATATATATTTTTTTCATCCCTTCACTTTCAATCTGTCAATCTTTTGTTCTGAGGTGGGTCTCTTGAAGACTGCATATATGTGGGTCAATTTTTCTAATCCCTTCAGCTACTCTTTGTCTTTTGATTGGCACATTTAATCCATTTACATTTAAGGTTGTTATTGATTGATACTTATTTCTTTCCATTTTTCCCCTTTGTGACTGTGTTCCTCTGTGTCTCTCTCTGTTTCTTCTTCTTCTTCTTCTTCTTCTTCTTCTTCTTCTTCTTCTTCTTCTTTTTTAAGCAGACACTTTAGCATTTCTTGCTATGCTGGTTTGGTAGAGATGCATTCTTTTAGTCTCCTTTTGCCTGGGAAACTCCTTATTTCTCCTTCCATTTTGAACGAGATCCTTGCTGGGTAGAGTATTTTTGGTTGTAGGCCTTTGTTTCCCATTACTTGGAATATTTTTTTGGCATTCCCTTCTTGCTTGTATTGTTTCTGTTGATCACCTTATTGGAATCCCCTTATATGTTATTTACTGTTTCTCTCTTGATGCTTTTAGGATTCTCTCTTTGTCTTTTACATTTTCCATTTTAATTATATTATATCTTGAAGTGGGTCCTTTTGGATTCATCTTCATTGAACCCCTCTATGCTTCCTGAATTTGAGTAACATTTGCACTCATCAATTTAGGGAAGTTTTCTGTCATTACTTTTTTGAACAGGTTTTCCATTCCTTGTTTCTCTTCTCCTTCTGGTATCCCTATGACATGGATATTATTGCATTTAATGGTGTCCTATACCTCTGTTAAAACCTCTTCATTCTTTCCAGTCTTTTTTTTTTTTTTTCATTTTGTTGCACTGTCCTGGGAGATATTTCTACATTGTCCTCTAACTCACTGAACTGATCCTCTGTTTCATGTAGTCTCCTATTGATTTCTTCTACTGTATTCTTCAATTCAGAAATTGTATTCTTCATTTATTTCTGGCTCTTACTGATAGTTTCTAAGTCCTTTTTAATGCTGGTGTAGTGTTCAGTTGGTTCCTTGTAGCTTCCTTGGAGTTCTTCATAGTTTTCTTTGAGATGGCTGAGCTCTTTGAGCTTCTCTATCATCATTGTTTTGAATTACATATCTGATAGTTTGTTTCCCTCTGTTTCATTTAGTGACCTTTCTGGGTATTCTTCCTTTCCTCTTGGTGATGAACTGATTCTCATTTTCCCCATTTTGAGTGTCTGTTGTTGCTTTTTTTTTTTTTTTTTTTTTTTTTTTTTTTTTTTTTTTTTTTTTTTTTTTTTTTTTTTTTTTTTTTTTTTTTTTTTTTTTTTTTTTTTTTTTTTTTTTTTTTTTTTTTTTTTTTTTTTTTTGCCTTGGATTAATGTGCTTTGATTCCTTACCTTCATGGAGCACCCTTTTGTTTTAGGAGATTTGTGGAGCTCAGTGTTTCAGTCTCCTAGATTTCCTGAACTTGTTGCTCTTGGGGTGGCCTTTAAGTCATTAACTTGGTCTGTCTGGTTGTATTTTGGATGTGTTATATGTGTTGTTCCTTTCCCTCCAGTTAGCTGATTGAGAGACAGCTAACTTCTATCCCATCTCATACACCATTTTTGAGCTGCTCCTAAATTAGAACCACCAGTCCAGGCAAATAACCACACATTTGGAGATATCTTTCTCCTTTAATCCCTCTTTCAGCTGCCTATGAACCTAGCTAAATACCCATATCCTCCAAGGTAACCCCCACTTTTAATTATATTCTCAGCTGCAACTGAGCCAGTCTTAATAGGGATGTAGATATGATAAGACTGTTATACAAGGGGGAAAATGATTAAGTTGACTAAAGTATAGATCATTTTGAAGGGTGCAAATGAGTAGCAAAGATAGTGGGGATATGAGAGAGAAATCCAACTTATCTCTTATATAGAAATGTTGAGGGGGAAAATCAGAATGCCTCAAGTGCAAGTGAACAGTATAAGCCTATATATATAGTTGCTGTGCTTAATTCCCTGTCCACCCTTAATGAGCATTGATTGGTCCAGGAGGAGCCAGGACCCATGTGCATTTAGCAGAAAAAAAGAATGTGTAGATGTGTAGTTCCTAGGAGCCCACCCACAAATTAAAAAATTACAAAATGCGTTTAAACAGCTGGGAAGGGGAGGAATACTTAGATTGAGGACTAGAGAGTTAGTCGACTTTAAAACAATAGTAGGAGAAGGAGGTTCTTGGGTAGTTAGGTGGATTGAGATAAGGGAAGAGTGAAAATATGGGAATTGGAATACACTGTGGTATAAACAGTATTTACTTAAAATACACTAATTGTGAGGGTTGGGAGTAACTTTTGAAAAGGATATGTTAGGTATTAATACTTCATGTAGCTCTTAGTATAACTCAGGTGCTTGAGATTAGCAGTGATCCATTTCCTGAGTCTGCCTCTTTTTCTTCATCAAGTCTCTGCAGTCTATAGTCTCACTGTGTGGTCTTGGAGTGAGTGGAGGGCTTAGGGCTGTCACAGTCAGGGCTGATTCTGAGTGTCAGCCCCCTGGTTGGCTGAGCCTCCAGTAACGTAGCTGAGATTCTGTGCTGCTGGCATTTTGGGGCCCTCCCTTCCCTCACTGGTACTGTGTGAAAACCTGCAGGGTTCTTATGTGGCATTGATGGCTACTTCTCCCCCTCCAGCTCCTTGAGGGGGTTTCTACCTGTGATGGGCACCTGGCTCCAATGGGGGTGGTGTGGTGGGGGTGTTGGCCTACAATTTCTTTGCTCCTGTGATGGCTGGCCCTCCCCTTGCAGCTCTTGGAGGAGGTAGCCCCTGTCTGGATAGAGTCCCTGGCTCCCCGGGGGCTCCTCAGGTCATTTGCCAACGAAGGCTACCCCTCCCCCTCCAGCTCAACAAGGAGGTTTTTGTGGCAGTTGCACCAGCAGGAAGTTCATGGCATGCAGTTTTAAGTTTGCTTGGGAGCCTGTGTGCAGGTCTGGGTACTCGGAGTTGGCCTCCCTTCCTGCTGGGATTTTGGGCTGCCCTCTCCCTGGGTGGTGCAGCAGTACAATTTTCAGCCCTCTTGCCGCCCCAGCCAGTGTACTTCCCTGCTGCCCAGCACCTTCTCCCCCAGAGTCTCTCCCCTTCTACTTATGGCCCTGGGAGGTGCTTCCTCTCTCTCAGCCTCCAGAACGCAGCTTTCACACAGTCCCTCCCCTGCCGGAGTTTCAATTTCTCATTCCCTTGGGAGTTTGAACTCACTGTCCACACTTCACTGCTCAGACTTCTAGTCACTGGGGAGACTGAAGCTGTCTTCAGTTAGAGCCACCCCTCTGAGCAGAGCCACCACTGCCCAGAGCCAAATTGGGCCTGCAGGCCTGCAGGTTCCAAACTGTCTCACCTGCTCTCTTGTAGGTCTCCATAGCCTCTGGGCTGTGCACCCCTGAGTCCAGATGCTTACCTCTCCAATTCACAGGGACCTGCAGATTTCTAGTGCTCCCTACTCTATCCTCCAACTGCTCTGGCACTGGAGAACACCTTTAGCACTGCCCTCAAATCTGCTGCCATCTTTCTCAGAATTTACTTTTTAAAACTCTGAGTATAATTTAATTGTTTTTGTTTTTGTTTTTCGAGTAGATAGGCTATCAGAATGGCCTAAGGTTTTGATGTTTGAAAGTGGAAGACAGACTTCAAAATGGTGAATGAATAGGAGGATAACATTAGCCTATTTAAGAAACATGTAGTTGAATAAATAAACATGATAACTTAATAGATCATTGAAAGATTGATTGTTAGTGATCCATTCAATGAGGAATTCAAAGAAGAGATTATATAAATGCCCTGGAATTCAGGATTTGTGCTTAGGAGGCCTATGTTAATGAAGACTCTAAGTTCAGCTATGGACAGGGTAAGGTATTTTTTCATTAAGGTAGGAAAGATGTTTTATAAAGAAATATGAGAGAATAGAGTGTGATTTAGGGTTAACTTTCTCATGTTTTATTCCTTCATTCTTTAAATAAGTGCTTTTAATGTCCCTGCTCTCAGCCAAGTATCTTAGGTGTGCTTTATATGTAGTGGTTGGGAAATAAACCTTCTCTCACAGATCTCTGACATTCTGGTGGGGAAAACAAACAAAAGCAATAATCTTTTGGAAATCATAAATTCAATGAGGAGAATGATAATGAAAGATTTCCATAGAGTGTGGCTAATTACTGGTGGGATGGTATTTGCATGAGGGACAAATGGGGTAGGCAGGAGGAAACTCTGAGGAGAACCTGATGTTTGAGCTGAGTCCTGAATGAACTAAGAAAGCCAGCTAGGGAAAAGTTAGAAGGGAGACTGTTCCTGGGGTGGTATTAGCAAAGGAAAATGTCTTAAATCATTAACAAGGACTTCATATTCTATAATATCTCAAAGGCCAATGCTTCCTAGATTTAAAAGTCATATAGATAGCCTTTTGAATATAAGCATATGTGTGTGTGTTTCCATTGTTGGGGTCCTTTTAAATAATTAGTTTTATATGAAAGTGCACTCAGTTTCTATTTTGATCTTTTTACTTTATTTTTTAGCTTCATAGGTATATTTTCACTCTAACAGCTATTTTGGAACATGTTAAATTATAATATAGTAAGAAAGAAAATGATAATATCCAATTATTTGGGAAGTTTCATATCATCCATACAAACTTTTTGAAAAATACAGGTTGCAAGCCAGGTCTCCAGCCAGGTCTGTAGCTGGAGGCAGGTGAAAGACGACCAGATATTGATGTCTCTCTCCTACGATGCCTCTCTTCCTCCCCTTCTCTCTAAAAATAATAAATAAAATCTTTAAAATTTTTTTTGAAAAATAATTCTTGTTATACAAATTATGTGCACTGCCCCTGCAAATAACAGTTTCATAAGCTTTTGTGAAATTTTGCCCCCAAATATTGTGTGGAGCCAAAGATTTAGTCACTGGACTATTCCCATCCATGATTTGCTTCCAAAAAACCTCAAACAACAGAAGACAAAATACATGTTAAATATCCTATTAAACCAAACTAGAGAACTGAAAATAACAAATATTTCAATGCAATGAATAACAATAACATCTTTTTTAAAACAACTCCATTTTAGTTATAAGCAAAGTATTTATATAACCACAGTATTATTCTGTATTATACAGTTGTATGCTGTAAAAATATAGTCTCTTGGGAACCAGGATGGGGGAGGAGTAAGTGGAGCTACACCAATCTCCTCCCAACACCAAAATGGAATTACAAATTAATTTGGGAGAAATCATCCGGAATGACCAACAGAACACCAACTGGAGAGAAGCCTTATAACCACAGACAGAACAGGCCACTTCATCACAATGTGACTAAGGTGCCTAAAACTGACAACTGATCACAGGCTGATTGGATTAATAACTAAAGAAGACGAAGACAGTGGATCTCTGGTAATCTCCAACAGGCTGACTAGGCCCAGACTGGGACATGAGCTGATGTCACCAAACACAGCGCCAGGAAGTAAAAAAGTGCACCCCTACACCACAGAAAGTCACACCACTAAGACAGCAAATAAGTCAAAGTAGACCAATCCAAGAAGCAGAAACAAACAAGAGCCACCTAAATGGGGAGACAAAAAAAAAAAAAAAAAAAAAAAAAAAAAAAAACTCAGCAAATGGAAAGGAGGAATCCCCAGAAAGAGTGCAAAATGAAATAGAGGCAAGCACCTTATCAAACATGAAATTCAAAATAATGATGATAGAGAAGCTCAATGAGCTCAGCAAGTTCAAAAGAAACTACAAACAACTCCAGGGGAACTACAAAGAACTCCAGGGGAGCTACAAGGAACTTACTGAGAATTATACCAGCATTAAAAAGGACATAGAAACCATCAATAAGAGCCAGGAGGAAATGAAGAATACAATTTCTGAATTGAAGAACACAGTAGAAAGAATCAAAAGCAGGTTAGAGAAAGCAGAGGATCAGATCAGTGAGCTGGAGGTCAGTATAGAAAAAAATTTCCAAGCAGTGCAACAAAATGAAAAAATACTGAAAAAGAATAAAAAGGTTTTAAAAGAGCTGCAAGGCAACATGAAATGTAATAGCAACTGTATCAGAAGGATACCAGAGGATAAATGAGGAATAAGGGATAAAAACCTTTTTGGAAAAGTAATGACAAAACTTCCCTAACGAGAGAAAAGTCATGCAAGCTCAAGAAGCACAGAAGGTCCCAATGAAGATGAACCCAAATAGGCCCACTCCAAGACACATCATCATGAAAATGGCAAATTTCAAACACAAGGAGAGAATCCTAAAAGCAGCAAGAGAGAAATAGCTAATAACATACAAGGGGCTTCAATAAGGTTATCAGCTGATTTCTCAACAAAAACACAAGCCAGAAGGGAATGGCAAAAGCATTTCAAGCAATGAAAAACAAAGGCCTGTAACCAAGAATACTCTACCCAGCAAGGCTCTCATTCAAAATGAAAGGTTAAATATGGAATTTCCCAGACAAAAGAAGGCTAAAAGAATACATCTCCACCAAACTAGCATTGCAATAGATGCTAAGAGGGTCTGCTTTAAAAAGATGAAGAAACAAAGAGACATAGGAACACAGGTACAAAGATAATATATAATAAATAAGTACCTATCAATAATAACCTTAAAGTTAAATTGATTAAATTCACCAATTAAGAGACATAGGGTAGCTGAATGGATAGGAACCAACTTTAACTTATAAATGCTTTAAAATGATCTCGTTATAAATAGATTTTACTAAATAAGATATAATTTTGCATCTTACTTTTATCTACATTACTGCAGTTCAACTTTCCTTAGAGTGGAAGTATTTCACAATATGGGAAAATCATGCTACTTGCAATAACTCATAAAAATTGAATGTAGTTAAATAAGAAAAAAGTAAGAATGTGGATGTATATTACATAGGAGACATGCTAGCTTTCTTATTCACTGTTACAAAATATGTGTGCATTTGTGGGTGTGTAATATATAGATTTTGTTAGCAATTTATGTTTCACATAGTAACCAACTGGTCATTGGTGTGATGTGAAATCAGTTAGGTTAGAAAAAATGCTGAGAATGAAGACCAACTTGGATGGAATTTGCAAACTACTAAACTATATGATTCATGTACATAGGCAATATATATTCTCATAGTAGCATGCAAATTAGATGATATTCCTTTTATATAGATTGTGGAAATATACATTTCCAGTTATGAAGGCCCCCAAACTGGGGATGCTTGGGAAAAAGAATTAATTCAATAATAAACTTTATTATTGAAATGTGAATATACCTAATCTCTACCTCAACTGACTCTGAAATAGTTCAGGGGATAGTTTAGGACCACATGGGAAATCACAAGTTATGAAAATAGCTATAATAATATTTTACCAAATTATTTAAATCCTAGGGATTTTTTAAAAGACTTTATTTATTATTTTTTAGAGAGAGGAAGAAAGGGAGAGAAACATCAATGTATAGTTACCATTCACCTGCCTCCAGCTACAGACCTGGCTGGAGACCTGGCTTGCAACCTAGTTATGTTGCCCCGGCTGGGAATCGAACCAGCAACCTTTGGGTTGGCAGGCTGGTGCCTTATTCACTGTGCCACCAGCCAGGGCTTAAATCCTAGGGATTCTTTTTTTTTAACCTCAACTTAGTAGACATAATAATTTCTACTCTGGGGACAGCTGAGCAATGCAAGTGCCATTATTTCTGAAGGCTTCAACTTGTAAAACACATGTAGAGGAAAAACAGAGTATTGAAAGAAGTAAGACCTATGCACAGCCAAAAAAAAAATCAATCTACTATTTCAGATGAAAAACTCCAAAAAGAATAAGCTATAGTTCCAGTAGCTTAAAATAAAGTTGAGTTGTATTATTGGAGAGGGGAGGATCTTAATCAAAAACCAAATTTATTTTTTACTATGGGTTTGGCACTGTCTCTAAAACAACATTCACAGTAGTGAGTTCTGCAATACACTATTTCTATGATATATTTCACAAAAATAACATTCCAGAGTAAAATAAGTATTAAAGAAGGAAAAAACTATTTAATTTGCTATAATATATCTAAAATACCATCATTTAACATGTAATAATTATATAAGCTATTGGCATATTTTAAATTTTTTGTATTAGCTCTTCAAAATCCAGTATGTGCTTTAAATATTTGTAAAAATATGTATGTGTGTAAATGTATTTTTGCATGTGTTTGGTAATATTGCGATTCATATTACTTAAAAGAGCCATTCTTTAAACAAATGAATTAACATAGGCATTTTTGAAATAATGAAAAGAAAACTTTGTGTTAATGTGATCCGAGAAGTTGACAGAGGGCAGTGATTAAATAGTGAATTGTCTGGATATGCAAGGGAAAAAAGTACACATTGGTGGCTACAGAATAGACAAGGGGATGTTAAGAAGAATAAGGGAAATGGAGAAGCCAAAGAACTTATTTGCATGGCACATGGACATGAACTAAGGGAGGCATGTTAGAAGAAATGGGGTACAGGGTGGAGAGGTGCAAAGGGGGTAAAATTGGGACAACTATAATAGCAAAATAAATTATATATATATATATATATATATATATATATATATATATATATATATATACTCAAGTGTTCTTAAAGAAAGTATAATTGTGTTATTTGTTCAAAGAGTTAGAAATACACAAAACATTTCAATTTAGGTCTGTTGTAGGAGTAGTTTACTAATGCCTATGGTAGGGACAGGAGGAACACCACCTAATCTAAATGCACTCAGGCAGAGATTATAAACACAGCTCTTTGTGTTTTTGAACTAGGTCCAACAAGTAATAATTATTCAGAGATAGTAATTATATATGAATAAAGGTGAACATGTTAAGTTTCTTCAAATACTCAAAATAGTCTCTAAGTTAATTTTCTACTCTCAGATAAGGATATGAACTGAAGGAAATTCAACCTACAAAATGCTTCATCATAATTTAATTTTGGTGTAATTTGAACAGTATCTAATGAAAACCAATACCAAAAAAAAAAAAAAAAAAAAAAAAAGAGCTATTTTCATGTTAAGTGACATATTTACCAATTAACTTTTAGAAAATATAGAGCATCTAGAACTCTAAGACTTTACTCAGTGATAAATGAATGTTTTTTTCAAATGTAACAAACCACATTTTGATAAGTCTTCTTCCATTTTATTTTATATATTTTACAATTTCATGTGTTTCCTTTTTAACTTGTTGCCAATATTAGCCAAGAGATTCCCAATAGCACTTCAGAATAGAAAATGTTTAAATCCAGAAATATAATTAGAGGCATCAGAAATCTTTTGCAAATAATTTTCTTTTCAGAGAAAAAAGCTACTGTGTAATTAGGCAGTGGCAAGAATTTAATTAGCAGTGGAAAATCCACCTGTTCTTCTAACCATCAATTATGTATCTGGTTAGTGGGAAAGTTATCTTACTTAATTATCTTTTACTCTTATGGTTCATTTTCAAGCCGAGTGATTCAGACTGTTGAATGACCTATTGTTTAATCAAGGGCTACCAGAGGAACTATCACATAGAGTATCCATATTTGATCAGGTTATACTATAAATGTTCAAACATTTTTAGATGACAGACTTGTAAATATATTACTTATCTTTCCTCGTTTTAATTAAAAAATCTATTTAAATATAAATTGGAACCTTTTTATTGACTTTCTTTGGAATCACTGAATTCTAATCCTATTAGTATTTTTCAGTGTATTGAAGTACTTAAAAATAGCTTTAGCTGTGTTCTGCACTGGTGGGAAAGATAAGCTTTTGCAGATATTTATTCCTCATTTACACTGGGTAATAAATTGGTCATGATAATTTGTAATACTTCAGTATGTTCCAGAATTTCTGAATTTTCCAGTCTTGTTCAGCTATATCTTTCCCTGGAAATACTATGTCATGCTATTTGTTTGGATACCAGAGATTTAGTCTACTGCTTTGATACAGTTTTTACTAGCCCATTACATCATCTGTGTTTTATTAAATAATTTTAATTAAAGTAATTACATGAGTGATATAACTAAATAATCACATCAACTTAATTCTGAAATTAATTGTTCTCTAAGGCTATGGTTTGAATCTAGTGAGTCTAGACAATTTCATGGGTACAAATTAAAATTTCTTTGTCATAGTCATAAAAAGTTTTATGTGTTCATCACCAAAAATAACAAAGCAATAAGAGGCATCAAAAGTTGTTTAGTGGCCCTAGCTGGTGGCACAGTGGATAAAGAGCCGGCCTGCAAACCCAAAGGTTGCTGGTTCGATTCCCCAGCCAGGGCACATAGTCAGGTTGCAAGTCTGGTCTCCAGCTAGGTCCGTAGCTGGAGGCAGGTGAAAGGCAACCATACATTGATATCTCTCTCCCTCTCTGTCTCTCTCCTTACCCCTTTCTCTAAAAATAATAAAAATTTTTTAATATGAAAAAATGTTGTTTAGAGCAGGAATTGCTAAAGCTGAAATTTTAGTATACATCACATTTTGAATGACTCATGTTGATATTTTCAAATAAAATCATGTAAAATCTCTTGAATATGTATTGTATATACACATTAAGGTGCATGTATATGCACACATATGTTCATGTGTACATGCATTGGCTTTGACATCAAATCAATGGTGTGGGAAGCAAAGTCAAAATGAATGGAACACAAATCAACAAATAACAAGTGCTGATGAGGATGTGGAGAAAAGGGAAGTCTAGTACACTGTTGGTGGGAATGCAGACTGGTACAGCCATTATGGAAAACAGTATGTATGGAATTTCCTCAAAACACTAAAAATAGAACTGCCCTATGACCCAGCAATTCCACTGCTAAGATTATACCCAAAGAATCCTAAAACACCCATTCAGAAGAAAATATGCACCCCTATGTTCATAGCAGCACTATTTATAATAGCCAAGTGCTGGAAACAACCTAAGTGCCCATTGGTGGATGAATGGATCAAAAAAATTGTGGTACATTTACACAATGGAATTCTATGCAGCAGAGTGAAAAAATAAATCCCTACAATTTGCAATAGCATGGATGGAACTGGAGAGTATAATGCTTAGTGAGATAAGCCAGGCAGCAAAAGACAAATACCATATGATCTCACTTAATACAGGAGACTAATAGATGAGCAAAACGAAACCAGAGACATGGAAAAAAATAATAAAGGAGCAGAATGACAGTGACCGGGGGGGCGGGGGGAGTAGGGTAAGGATTTAATGGAAGAGCTAATGTGAAATACCCATCAACATAGACAATGAGGTGGGAATTGACTATTGACTGTGGGAGAGGAGATGGAGAGGTTGGGGCAGAGGAGAGCAATGGGGTAAAAGTGAAACAATTGTATTACAATAAATAAAATTAATGGGACAATAATTTTAAGGTATCAATTATTATGTTGGCTGCATCACACACAAAAAAAATTGTGCCATTAATATATGCCAAGTACCTTTCCTAACCTTCATTTACATGAAATGCCTTCTCTGGCTATAAAGATATACATTTCCTTAGGAATTGGTAGTATACTTTCACATTGTTATACACTACCAGCATGCAAATTAATCTGATATCCTTTAGCAGCTCCTAACTGAGTTGAATTGATTTCGTTCAGGAAGACTTAGCTCTATAACAAAAACATATCTTCACTTACTTATGTTGCCCTATTTAGTTATTACTGAACAGAAACTCATTAAAATAAAATAAAGCCCTTTAAAAAGAATATTCCTAGCAGACCACAAAATGTATTACCAAATATTAATGTAAGGTAGGAAGAGAATAAGAGTCTGAAATAAAAAATGTATGGAAAATGGATTTTTAGGTGAAATACACAATTTCAGAATGTTTTCAGCTTCTGATGAAAATATACTGCTCATTTTTGGAAGTTCAACTCCTCTTCTTTAAAGAAAGTGGTGTTATTTTATAGGCTGATAAGAATGAAATGTAATTTAATGTCATATAAAAGTTAAAGCATCGTATTTGCAATTGCTGCATAGTGTGTATTTTACAAGTTGCTCCTGGCCTTGAGCACATCATTGAAGTACAAAAAGAAGAGAATACTGTCACATCTTAGTATAATTTGAGGATTAAATGAGCTAGTATATTGCTTGGCATGTGTTTGGTTATGTTTATTTTGTTACTCAAAAATAAGCCCTGACTGGTGGCACAGTGTATAAGGTGCTGGCCTGCGAATCCAAAGGTAGCTGATTCGATTCCCAGCCAGGGCAACATAACTAGGTCTCCAGCCAGGTCTCCAACCAGGTCTGTACCTGGTGCCAGGTGAAAGGCAACATATATTTCTCTCCTTTCCCTTCTCTCTAAAATAATAAATAAAATATTTTAAAAAATATATTGGCCATTTTAAAAATAATTATGAACTATAAAATAATCTGGAACTAAAAATCTTTCAAAGTAATTTCTTTTGGAGTTAAAAAGTATTTTTTATTTCAAAAACATAGTGTTGCATATTTTAATCAACTGTTTATATGTATCAATCATTGAAAACATAAAAAAGAACCCTAGCTAACTAGATAAAAAAGGGAAGTGATGTGAACACAGTGCTATATTCAAGTAGATGATCTGGTTCACAAGAGATGTTTTTCTCTCCAAGGGCCCAGCCCTTATCTTCCATCTGAGACCCAAGCACAAGGAATTCACATCCAAAGATCAACCCTTCATTCCTGAAGTTAATACTTAAAATAGCTGTTTACATTCAGAAGACAGTATTATAAATATTCTATATTAAATACCTTTTTTAGAAATTAAAAAAATATTTTTTTAAAGTTCAGATATCTCACAAATTTTATATATCATATTTTCAACTCATGGCCAGTGTTTTCCTACAACAAAGTTTTGTTTGAGATTCATAGGATAAATTAGCTTGAATAAGTAGTTATTGAGCCCTGGCTGATGTGGCTCTGTGGACTAAGTGTCAGTCTGTGAACCAAAGGATTACTGGTTCCATTCCCTATCTCTCTTTCTTCCTCACTTCCTCTCTCCCTAAAAATGAATAATTAAATAACTTAAAAAATGTGTCATTATCAAAGATATACTCAGGCTCTACTGAATATAAAAAGTAAAGATTGAATTTAAAAAATAAGGGATAATTGAAGGTACTGATGAATGTTTCACAAAAGGCAGAATACACATATTTCATTGTCATTGGCAGTTAGATTAGTTGTCTTCATTTTCTTCACATTAAATATGATCAGTCAAGTTTTTAAAGTTTTAGCCTACAGATTTGATAAATTGCTATACTTTCAAATATGTTTAAAATGTACTGAAATATTTTAATATTCTAAAACAAAATACTTTAGAACATCAAATAGATGCAAGATTTTAGTTGGGTTTGAATAAGGCAAGCTTACCCCCCTGACTTTTTATTTTAAAATTTATTTAAGAATGCCTTTGTTCTTCTACATTTTAGGCACAATCTTTGTGTGTTTCTAATTACAAGACATTGGATTCTTTTAGTCTTTCATTTTGTTTTTGTTTTTTAAATATTTTTTTTTGTTTGAAGGCTTCCTAAAAGGCTTTAATGTAATTTTATTTAAAATTAAGATCATCTGATTATCAGGATAGCACTATGCAAACAACACATGAAGAAATGAGTCATTCACCCATTTCACATCTTTTGTTTTCTTTCCTGATTGACAGGTTCAATAAATTGCTTCAGCTCACAAAGACTATGAAAGTTAAATACTATTTTTATTCATTCAGCTGGGGCTTAAATACAGCATGTGGATCCATCATTCTGTCATGGGCAGAAGCTCTGGAAATTCCTGACAGCTTATAATCTTCCTTGCTCATATTCACAAGTGAAAATGATTATACTTAAAAGCGGAAACTTTACATACTAATTTCTGAATCAACTTCCAAAAAGGCAACAGCCCATGAAAACTGGTTTCACACTATTGCTTTTGAGAAAATACTTAGAGAACAGAGTATTCAGAGTTTAAGGATTAAATTTATTACTTGTCATAATTTAGAGAATGAAATAAATGAAATCCAGTTGTGATAACATGTTTGATTTACTTATATGTAAAGGTGCTAAGATTAAAGTTGAGCCAAAAAGTTGGCAGTCTATGTGGTAGAAGACATTTCATATTAGAATAAGTGCATATACAAGATTTGGCTCATATACTCTAATTTATATCCAACCAACCCCACTCACTATTTATCTCCTCCCCTGGTAAATACTTTTTCATAGCATTTTTACTACCTGAAATCATATATTTTTGTGTTTACTTCTAAAAGTCTACTTCATCAATTAAAGTAGAAATTACAGAAGAGTGCACACTTTTCTTATTTACCTATGTAGTTTTTGGCCCTAGATAGTATATGGCACATCAAGGACATTGCTGTCCTAATAAATAGCTTATGGCTGACCAACTAACTGACTGACTGAATTGATGAAAAATCCCTTACTTAATGTTTCATTGATTTAATAGGAATGTACATTTTGCTAGCAAGTATTTAGTATTTTTATGCACAGCATTTATGACTAAAGGTTTTGAAACTGCCACTGCAGGACTTTACCATGGATCTTCATGTCACTCAGTATATTATTTTATTTCATGCCTGTTTTCTACATGTAATCATATATATATTCACACACACATATACATACATATATATATATATATATATATATATATATATATATGTACATATATAACTATATATACAGGGTGCGTGTGATAAAGTGGCAAAAATTTAGTAAAACAACATACCACAAAAATGTTATATCTTGAAATAAACCTATTCTTATAGGTAAATACATAAACATAGTCATTGTTTTTTAAATTGTTCAAAAAGTCTCCATTTGCTTCAATAATAGATTCAATTCAACTTTGAAATCTTGAGCACGCTTTGATTAACTTTTATTTATCCAAGGACATCATGATTTCAATCTTAGCTTTAACAGCCTCTTTATTGGAATGAGGTTGTTTATTCACTTCCCTCTCAAATGCTACATACATAATAGTGTGAAGGATTTGCATCTGGTGAACTAGGCAGCCAGATTTCCTTTGACCAGAATTCAGGAACATTGACACTGAGAAATTTTTGCACCTTTTTGGCATTATGTGCTGGTGTACCATCTTGCAGATTGAAGATAAAATGATGTCCATTTGTGACTTGCTCTATCCACAGTACAACTACTTCTCTCAAAAGGTCAAGGTAAACACCAGCAGTCACCTTCAAGCCTTGTGGAAACAAATGCAGAGTCTTGATATCTCCTTCATTGCTGACAACACCTAAAGCCATCACTGTAGCAGGAAGTTTTGTTTTCATGACCAATGGAACTTCATTAAGATTTTCACAGAGCCACCTGTTGTTTCTTCTGTTGACTGATCCTGCTTAAACTTCTTTATGTCAGAGAAGAAAATAAGAGGTTTATTTTATTTGGGATTATTCCGTTTTGTTAGCAATTTCCTTGCTTTTTCAAAGTGCCTTTGCTGGGTCATAACCTAGCCTCTTCTAACAACATACAATCTGTATCTGATATCTTCAGCAATAATCTTGTGAACCATTGCATCAGATATCTGCAGTTCTCTTGCTATGAAGCACATTGACTTCCCTGGATCTTCATTGATGATTTCCTGGAATCTGAGTACAATATCTGGACTTGTGCAATCCTTGTGTGCCTTCTGTGTTTTCCTTGTTAGTGTGAGGACATCAGGGTCAGCCTCATATGCCTTCTCCATCTTGTCAACTGTACATAAAGGGATGTTATTGAAGTCTGCAATTTCCTGAGCAGTTCATCCTGCATGCAGTCCAGAAACTATGGTTACTTTAACATTATAGTCCTTCGATGAGATGGTTGCTCTCAGAACCCAATACTTTATATCTGAAACAATGATGTTAAATAATAACCTTAGAAACATAGATTTTCAAAATTAATAGATACATGAAATAAGGAGATGCAACCCCATTGCCAATTTATCAGGCACCCCTGTATATTTCCAAGTTAGAATATAAACTGTCAGAAGCAGAAACTTCTAATATCTTCATGTGCAATATCTTCATCTTATGACTTCTGGAATGTCTGATGCAGATTAGGAGATCAATGACTAGTATTTGGATATGTCTAGGTACTTGGTGGGTGTCAAATTATAATTGTTAAACAAATGTTTTAGTTAAAAAAGTAAGCCCTGGCTGGTGGCTCAGAGGATAGGTGCTAGCCTGGGAACCCAAAGGTTGCTGGTAAGATTATCAACTAGGTCATATAACCAGGTTGCAAGACAGGTCTCCAGCCAGGTCTGTAGTTAGAGGCAGGTGAAAGGCAAACATACATTCATGCTTCTCTCCCTTTCTCCCTCCCTGCCTCTCTTCCTTCCCCTCCCTCTAAAAATAATAAATAAAATATTTTAAAAAATAAAACAGGGAGGAAAGATGACAACAGAGTAGAAAGCAGTGCTGATGGCATTCTCGAGTACCAGAGCAGCTGGAGGATAGGATAGGAAGCACAAGATGTCTGCAGGTCCCTAAGAATTGGAGTGGTAAGCATCTGTACTCAAGGGAGCGCAGCCCAGAGGCAGCAGAGACTTACAAGAGAGCAGGTGAAACAGTTCTAAACTGGCCAGTGGGCTGAGGTTGGCTCTGGGCAGTGTTGGCTCTACCCAAAGGGACATCTTTAACTGAAGACAGCTCCAGGCTCCCTGGAGACTAGAAATCTGAGCAGTGAAGTGTGGGCACTGAGGGCAGATGCTGGAGGGAATGAGGAATTGAACTCCTGCAGGGGAGGGACTGTGTGAGAGCCTCACTCAGCAGACTGAAAGAGAGGAAGATCCTCACTGGGGCAGAGGCAGAGGAGAAGAGACCAGCTGGGAGTAGGAACAGGGGAGCAGGGAAGTGCACTGGTTGGAGCTGAGAGAGGGCCGAAAACAGTGCCACTGTGCCACTGGGGAAATAGTGACTTGAAGTCCCTGTGAGGGGGTAGGTCCAGCCCCACACACCCACACCGGGCCCCCAGGATCCCACGGAAACTCCAAAATGCAAGCCAGGAACTTGCAGCTGGTGCAACTGATGTGTCCATTGCAGGCAACAAAGGCTGTGCTGTGGATGCTCTGGGGAGCCAGGCACGCATCACAGAGGAAGCACTGAAAAACTCATCAAGAGCTGGACTGTTTAGAAGGTTAGCCTTTGCCCAGGGGAGCCAGGCACTGTTAGTTGACAGGGGCTACCTCCTCCGGGAGCTGCGAGGGAAGGGATAGTCATCACAGGAGCCAGCAAGGTTGCAGGCCACCTGCAGGTGTAGCAGATGCCCATTTCAGGCAGGAACCTCCTCCAGGAGCTGGAGGGGGAGGAGTAGCCATAGACATCACAGAAGCACCCTGCTGGACTTCACATGGAAACAGAGAAGGGAGGGCCCTAAAACACCGATAGCACTGAAACCCAGCCAGGCTACTGGAGGCCTAGCCTACCTGGGGGCTGACACTCAGAATCAGCCCTGACTGTGACGACCGTAGGCCCTGCCACTCCAAGACCACACAGCTAGACTGTAGACTGCAGAGACCTGACCAAGAAAAAGAGGCAGACTCAGGAAACGGACCACTGCTAATCCCAAGCACCTGAGTTACACTGAGAGCTACATGAACTATTAATCCCTAACATATCCTTTTCAGAAGTTAATTCCAAGCCTCACAATTAGTGCATTTTAAGTAAATACTGTTTATACCATAGTATATCCCAACTCACATATTTTTACTCCTCCCCATCTCAATCCACCTAAATACTCAAGAGCCTACCCCTACTTTTGATTTAAAGTCTACTTACTCTCCCGCTATAATGCATTCCCAGTCCTCAAACAAAGTATTCCTCCCCTCCCCAGACACCTAAACCCTTTCTTTATTCTTTTTTTTTTCTGCTGAAAGCCCACAGGCCCTGGCTCCACCTGGACCAATCAGGGATCATTTAGGGTGAACAGGGAGGCAGATACGGCAACTATAAATATAGGCTTACACTGTTCACTTGTACTTGAGACTTTCTGATTCTCCCTCTCCTCATTTCTATGGAATAGAAAAGTTACTTTTCTCTCTCATATCCCTGTGATCTTTGCTACCCCTCAGCAACCTTCAAAACTATCTGTACTTTAGTCAACTTAATCATTTTTCCCCTCGTACAACAGTCTTAATGTATCCACATCCCTATTAAGACTGGCTCAGTTGCAGCTGAGGGTGTGGTTAAAAGCGGGGGTTACCTTGGAGGGTGTGGGTATATAGTTATGTTCATAGGCAGTAGAAAGGGGAAGTAAAAGAGAAAGTTGTCTCTGAAGGTATGGCTATTTTGCTTGGACTGGTAGTTCTGTTTTAGGAACAACTCAAAAACAGTGTATGAGAGAGGATAGAAGGAGTGTCTCGCAATCAACCAACTGGAAGGAAAGGAGCAACATACACAACAAATCACGAATACAAAAAGATAGCTCAAGTTAACACATCCGGGTCACTCCAAGAGCAACAAGTGGAGAATATCTAGGAGACTTCAACACTGAATTGCACAAATCTCCTAACAAAGAATGGTACTCAAAGGCAATGAAGCAAAGCAGATTAATCCAAGGGGCAAAAAAGGAAAAAGAAAAAATCAAGCAACAACAGACAGCCAAAATGGGGAAAAACAGATTCAGTCCATCACAAAAAGGAAAGGAAGAATCCCCAGATCACCAAATGCAACAGAGGCACACAACATATCAGATATGAAATTCAAAAGAATGGTGATAGAGAAGCTCAATGAGCTGAGTGAGCTCAAAGAAAACTATAAACAACTCCAGGGAAGTTACAAGGAACTTACTGAGAGCTACACCAGCATGAAAAAGGACTTAGAAACTACCAGTAAGAGCCAGGTGCAAATAAATAATACAATTTCTAAATTGAAGAATACAGTAGAAGGAATCAACAGTAGGCTACAGGAAGCAGAGGACCGGATCAGTGAGTCGGAGAACAATGTAGACAAGTACTCCAAGACAGTACAAGAGAATGAAAAAAGGCCGAACAAGAATGAAGAGGTTTTCAGAGAGCTGCAGGACAACATGAAATGTAATAATATCCATATCATAGGGATACCAGAAAGAGAAGAGAAACAAGGAATGAAAAACCTGTTCAAAACAGTAATGACAGAAAATTTCCCTAACATGATGAGTGAAAATATTACTCAAGTTCAGGAAGCACACAGAGAGTCACAATGAAGATCAACCCAAACAGACCAACTCCAAGGCACATTATAATTAAAATGACAAATTTCAAGGACAAAAAGAGAATCCTAAAAGCATCAAGAGAGAAATGACAACATATAAGGGGGCTTCAATAAGGCTATCAAATGATTATTCAACTGAAACAATTCAAGCCAGAAGTGAATAGCAAAAGTATTTCAAGTAATGGTAAACAAAGGCCTGCAACCAAAAATACTCTACCCAGTAAGGCTTTCTTTCAAGATAGAAGGAGAAGTAAGGAGTTTCCCAGGCAAAAGAAGACTAAAAGAATACATCTCTACCAAACCAGCATTGAAAGAAATGTGAAAGGGTACGCTTAAAAAATAATAATAATAAAGAAACAGAGAGAGCCAAAGAGGAATACAGGTACAAAGTGAGAAAATGACAATGAATAAATATTAATCAAGAATCACCTTAAATGGAAACAGATTAAATCCACCAATCAAAAGAAATAGGATAGCCAAATGGATAAGAAAACATGACCCACATATATGCTGTCTTCAAGAGACCCACCTCAGAACAAAAGATCGACACAGATGAAGATTGAAAGGATGGAAAAATATATATCAAGCAAATGGACATGAAAAAAAGGCTGGAGTAGCAATACTTATTTCAGACAAAATAGATTTTACAATGAAGTCCATAAAAAGAGATAAACAAGGGCATTTCATAATACTTAAGGGAACAATCCATCAAGAAGAAATAACTCTGATAAAAATATACACACCCAATGTAGGAACCCCAAAATATATAAGGAAAATCTTGGAGGACTTTAAGAAGGATATAGACAGCAACACACTAATAGTAGGGAATTTTAATACCCCACTATCAACAATGGACAGATCTTCCAAACAAAAAATCACCAAAGATGTTGTGGCGTTGAACAACAATCTAGAGGAAATGGACCTAACAGATGTATACAGAGTCTTTTACCCCAATAAGCAAAATACACATTTTTTCCAAATGTACATGGAAGATTCTCTAAGATAGACCACATTGTAGGTCACAAGACAAGCCTCCACAAATACAAAAAAATGAAATCATACCAAGCATCTTCTCAGATCACAATGGCTTGAAACTAGAAACCAACCACAAGGGAAAAAACTAAAACTTCTCTAACTCATAGAGAATGAATAACATGCTTTTAAGTAATGAATGGGTTAAAAATGAGATCAAAGATGAAATCAAAACATTCCTGGAAACAAATGACAATGAACACACAACAGCCCAAAACCTATGGGACACATCAAAGGCAGTGCTCAGAGGGAAATTTATAGCAATACAGGCCTTCCTAAAAAGGTCACAAGAAGTTTATAAAAACAACCTTACCATAAAGCTGCAAGAACTAGAGGAGCAGCAACAAACAAAGCCAAGAGCAAGTCGAAGGAAGGAAATCATCAAGATCAGAGCAGAACTAAATAACTCAGAGATTCAAACTACAATTCGAAGAATCAACAGGTCCAGGAGCTGTTTCTTTGAAAAAATAAACAAAATTGACAAGCCCTTATCCAGACTCATCAAGAAAAAGAGAGGACCCAAATAAACAGAATCAGAACTGACAGAGGAGAAATCACAACTGATACTTCAGAAATACAAAGGATTGTAAGAAAATACTACAAACAACTATAATGACAAGAAATATGACAACTGGGTGAAATGGACACATTTCCGGAAATGTATAAACTACAAAAACTGAATCCTGAAGAAGCAGAAAGCCTGAATAGGCCAACAACAACTAGTGAAATTGAAGAAGTAATCCAAAATCTACCAAAGCACAAGAGCCCCGGACAGGATGGATGCACAGGTGAAGTCTACAAAACATTTAGTGAAGAACTAACTCCTATGCTTCTCAACCTATTCTAAAAATTCCATGAAGAGGGAAGACTCCCAAACTCTTTCTATGAGGCCAATATTATTCTAATCTCAAAACCAGGTCAGGACACAATTAAGAAAGAAAACTGGAAGCCAATATCTCTGATGAACATAGATGTTAAGATTCTCAACAAAATGTTGGCCAACCAGATTAAGCAGTACATTACAAAGATCATACACCATGATCAAGTGGGTTTCATCCCAGGGATGCAAGGATGGTACATCATTTACAAATCAATAAATGTAATACACTATATCAACAAATTGAAAGACAAAAACCATATGTGCATATCAATAGATGCTGAAGAAGCATTTGATAAACTACAGCAACCATATATGATAAAAAACCCTCAGCAAAATGGAGCATACCTCAACATCATAAAGGCCATATATGAGAAATCTGAAGCCAACAAATACTTAATAGACAAAAACTAAAACCTTTCCCCCTAAGATCAGAAATGAGAAAAGGCTGTCAAATTTACCTACTTCTGTTCAACATCATGTTGGATGTTCTAGCCCTAGCCATCAGAGAAAATAAAGGAATCAAGGATATCCAAATTGGAAAGGAGGAAGTCAAACTGTCATTATTTGCAGATGACATGATAGTGTACATATCAAACCAGACAAGCTCCACCAAAAATTTATTTGACCTAATAAGCAAATTTAGCAAAATAGCTGGATATAAAGTAAATATTCAGAAATCAAAAGCATTTTTCCTGTTTTTTTTTTTAATTTTATTGTTGTTGTATTACATCCATCCCCTTTTTGCTCCCCTCTGTCCTCCTCCCCACCCACCCATTCCCCCCAAAGTCAATCCCACCTGTTGTCCATGTCCATGGTTCCTTTATACTAGGTTCTTGTCTAAGCTGCTCGCCTTCTTTGCCTCTACCTCCCCCCTCCCCCCAACCCCATTCCCCCTGACCACTGAAGGTCTATTCCTTGTATTCATATACTTGGTTCTGTTTTGCTTGTTGTTAGTTTTGCTCATTATTGTCCCGTAATGGGTGAGATCATATGATATTTGTGCTTCACTGACTGGCTTA
>PVIW01007497.1:0-72137 GCA_004026585.1 Noctilio leporinus
GGGGAACGGGGTTGGGGGAGGGGGGAGGCAGAGGCAAAGAAGGGGAGCAGCTTAGACAAGAACCTAGTATAAAGGAACCATGGACATGGACAACAGGTGGGATTGACTTTGGGGGGAATGGGTGGGTGGGGAGGGGGGCAGAGGGGAGCAAAAAGGGGATGGATGTAATACAACAACAATAAAATTAAAAAAAAAAAAAGTGTGGAATTTTCTCTGTGAACATCTATTATAGGTATAAAAGGAGTTACATTTTAAGTATGAAACTTAATAACTTGTGTGATTAGATCCAAAGAGCAGAACCATGAAGAGGTTTTCAGGAGTTCCAAGTCTGTGGATTATAAAAATGCCTTTCTGTTCATCTTTGCAGAAGTATGTAAACACAGGTGTCACTTCTATCCTTTCCGCAAAGTATGGAACAAGGTAAGTAATATGCTTTTCAAAGGAAAGCCGTATTTCCTTTAATCAAACATAAATAAATAAATAAATAATGTTCACAATGAAATGAGCATTTAGTAATGAAAAAGGATAGAAACACATGCATGTGTGATATGGGGGTGTTGGGGAGATACGTATTTAAAATAACTGAAATATTTATACATAAAAACACATATTAATTATCATTGGATGACAATGTTTGTTTCTCATTGTGCTTCTCTGATTTCTCCATGGTTTTTGCATTTAGCATGTAGTATTTTGTACTTAGTAAATCAGTGCTCTTGAAAACCATGAGTCAGTATTAAAACTACAAAGACGGAAGTTGACTGAATCTAATTGGTTTCAGAAAAAGAAAAACAAAATATCTAAGTCAAAGGGCTGACATGATTTCTTATACTGACTGCATACCCTCTTTTGGGCACTGCTGATGGTCTAAGATGGCTCCGCAACATTCATGGTGTCCTGCCACTCAATTCAGCACCTTTATGCAAATATTTAAGAAACTCACATGAAATTGAGTAAGTGGGTTACACTGCTTTAACAATAAGCATTCATAATGCTATGTGTACTACTTGCAGAGAATACAGTGGATGCTCTCTGGGAATTTCATAAATGGAACACTGTCAAAATTATAAGCAAAAATTTAGACAGCAAGTATGTTGCTTGGATTTAAGCAGCCTTAAACACGGCAAGCAGCTTAACCTTATCTCCCAGTGCCACTGCCTACCAGAGTAATTGATGCTCAGAGCCCCCAGTAAGCCACGACACTGTTACTGCGCACGCGCATGGCATCCACTGCTGGCAGAGGCAGGAAGCTGCACTGGACCCAGATCAATGGACGCTCAACAGTAAACTGCTGGATCTAATTCGGCCTATCTCATTTCAGGGCATAGAGTTTGTAATTTTGCCCTTGGGTCCCTCTGGCAGGAAATGGTTTAGAAAGTTTACTCTTACTAAGTTTAAGTGATATGCTTATTTTTCAGGCTCTTCAATGTTTATTCAGCAGAATAGCTGTTTAAAATGTTTCATAAATGGCAGTAGTGTAAACAAGGCCCAGCTGACTTCCCTCACATGTGAAAACTACAATGGTGATTTCTTTGACTACTGGACATCAAGATTAACAATATAACCAATTACATTCCAGAGAGGAATGTTTTGTTAGAAAATTCTGAGCTACTGTCATCTTTAAACAGGGGTTACCCACCCCCATCCAATGGTATTCTTCTGAAAAAAATAACTCATTTAAAATAAACATTTATTTCTTTAACTATATTTTAGACAAATGACTACTTTAGTTGTGACACCTCAAATGAATACCAATCAATCAAAACATCATTTTTCTTCCTCAGTGTGGGTGATGAAGAACTGGTGAGGTACAGGAAAGATAAGAAGGAATGTTACAGGTGTCTGAAACCCATGAGCCCTGAGGCATGCCTTCTGGCTGGTAGGTCCCCTCAGACCTCCTTGCTCACTCAACTTTCTCCAGGAAGAACAGATACACATTCATTACTTGGAAGACAATGAGTGCTAAGTACCCAATCAGCCAGCAGTATTGATGCAAGCTGTCCTTCAATTATCAGGAAAGAAAGGGCAGATCCTTTCTACTTAAAGATATCACTTATAAACTTCTCAATGCTTCTGTAAGCCTTTAGAAAGGACAATTCATTATTATTCATCCTTAAAATGGCCTTTCAGAGGTGCAACAGGTGATTCTATCCCACTTTCTGGGTGCAAAGGGCATGGAGGATGGGGATGAACACATAGGGCCTGCAGGCATTGGGTGGGGGGTGGGGAGCATGGAGGAGTAGGATGCTGAAGATAGAGGAAGGGGAGGGGGAAAAGTGGATTCACTCTGCAATCGGTGGCATGAGAAGTACAGACCATAAGGATATTTTAAGATCTGGTCCACTTTCAGATATTAGTTGAGGTCTCCTCTACTTAATTGAAATTAGCTCAGCTTTCTAAGGCAAGACAGTGAAAAAGACCAAATATAAGTGGAAAGGGAAGCTCGCAGAATAACCAAAACATACAAGAAATTTTCAACTGAAGAGCTGAGAGTGCAGCTGGCAGAATGGAAGTCAGTGCGGGTGCCCAGAGGCTGGAGCAGCAAGAACCAAGCAAAGGTTAGGGACCTACTGGGACTCCACAGCACTGCATAGGGGCAGAGTGTGTAAAGGGAAGACAGGAGCAGAAGGGGACATGTGAACTATCTACTTCCCCAATTCTGGTCTTCAGGGACCTCATTCTGCAGCTTATGCTAACACATAAGGCTGTGCCTTGACTTAACACATGCTAGTCCACGGTGGTAAAATGACTCATTAACTCATGGATGGCAATACTAGAGTTTGCTTATTTGGTGGGTGGCTGAATTTCAATATTTTAAGATGGATATTAACCCAAATTTCACATTTAACCTCACTTTTATTCATCTTAAAAGAAGATGGTGGCAAGCTAGGCAGCCCTGAAAATAACAACAAAAACCCTAACATTACAGATATCAACAGAGCAAAATATATGAAAAAGAAATGGTCACTTTCAATGGGGCACATTCCAACCCGAGGTGATTCTTTATCCACTCAATAGCACATTAGTGGAAAAATTCATGAAGCTGAGTATCCAAACCCTCTTTTCATGAAGTGAGTGTGAAAATAGGACAGGGGGCCTAACAACAGAAAAGACAGAAACTAATGTCGCTCTGTGTGTGTATGTGTGTGTGTGTGTGTGTGTGTGACTTACTCTTGTATGGGCCTGGCAGGGAAGTTCTATTCTTCTTCCTAACAGGCTAGAAAAGAGCCTCAGAGGGTGCATTGTTTGCTCCAGGCCACAGGACTAGCAAGCAGCAGACCCAGGAATGACGCTGAAAGCCACTCAAACAATTCCTCCAGGTCTTCCTCAGGGGACTCTCCTGCTGTGTATTGTGCATGTGTCAGTAAGCAGCACCCTTGTAAAAGCATCAATCTGGAATTGTGGTGCAAATTTTATGTCAAATGATAGTGAAGTGTCTAGTGGTCATAAAATGCCAGAGAGAGGAAGCCATGATTCTGGAAGAAGGTATGCCTTTTCTAACTGGTACCAACATGTTATGTTGGCTCCTGAAGGCCCTGACTACAGATGTCTTATCCAATTCAAAAAGTTAAAGGATGGAACTGACCCAGGGCACCCAAGGGGAAGCCTGGCCTCCACCCAAGTCCTTAGGCCAGCCCAGATTTCCAGAGTGTGCACTCCAAGTCAACCAACTAACACGGGGCATGCAGCCTACGTCACTGCAGGGCTTCCAAAGATCGGGGGATGGAAGAGCCCATCTGAAATGCTTACCTTAAAAATCAAATTCAGTGATGGCTTAGGAATTATTATCAGTTCCCCTTCTTGACCGAGCCTGCCCATTTAAAATACTAAAGTTACTATGAGACCTAGAAACCTTTCCTCTGGATTTCTAGATCATTGCAGCCTCTCTTGTTGCTTGAGGTGAATGTCACCAAGCAGTCCTGAGCTTCTCCATCCGGCTGTGGGAGGTCCTGGCAGCAGGAAGTGGTGTAGGCTACCTCCTGAAAAGCTGAGAAACAAAGTGCAGCAGGGTCTCCCATAGCACCATTCAGTTCAACGTTGATAAGATGAGTGAGATGCCCTAGGAACTTAACTCTGTGGTAAAATTGGTTTCCATATATATTTTGCTTAGAGTTGCAGCACCCATTGATAACATTAAGCAAGGACTTACTGCACTGACAAATCCTAATACCAGAAACAAAACTGAAATTCTAAGGGAAAAAAAAGGTTCCACTTAACCTGGTATATATTCTTAATTAAAGATCGGAAGAACCCTGAAGAAATGTTCCATTAGTTCTTTCATGTTAGCTGGATAACAGCCCCTGTTCCCCGCATCATGAAACAAAGCTCACCTTTGCGCACCTGGTGATTTCCTACGCAATGGTGTCGTCTAATATTCAACAGGGATTGTTTTAATAAGGTTGGTAATGAGATCTGGGTGAAAAACCTCTGTGTTAATTTAGCAGTCCTCCTGAGATGTTGAAATTCTACTTGTGTTTTCAAGTTCCTCTCCAAGCATGACCCCAGCCTGCCCCCTAGTTTTGACTTAGGTTTTAAATATCACCTGTAAATCTTAGTCAATTTGTCCCCATAAAAAAATCGCTTCTATGTCCTCCTTGCCCCTATGACAGCATGAGTTTTTTCTGATTTGCTCAGAACTAAAATGTTATTAAATTAATAATTTGACACTATAATAATCCATAATTTTTTAAAACAGGACTCTTTAAAGTTTAAACCCTAAGATCTTGCCCATTAAATGCCGTGCAGCCTCCAATAGCCGGACAGAATGGAGCAGGTCCTGCATGCTTCCTAATCTTTCTGCTAAGGAATACATCAGTCCCTGCAGAGAACTTAAATAAATGACTTGCAAATTAAAAGAAACATTTTTATGATTCACTGCAGTAGCTTGCTTTTTGGGATACAAGGTTAAAAATGAACAGTAAACCTTTTAAGGTTATTGAAACTAAATTATTAACATTGCATTTCACCTTCCTTTTATTCTCTAGATTGCATTCTCCCTGATTACTCACTGCAACTCCACTCCTACAAGTTGTAAATCAAATGAAAAACCTTTATATCACAAAACCAGCTGATTAACATGTGAAACCACAGGGGGATTACAGAGATGAAGGGGGTTGACACACTTTTTTTTTTTTTTTTAAACAGGAAGCTTCTGATAGCTTTTGAAAAAATTACATTGCGAAAATTGTGTACTTTCATTTCCAGAAGTAAGCAAAAGGGACAGTTCCACTTTTGAAATCCATTTGCAACCTTCAAAATAATGAGTACTTTCCTCCATTTGAATGGCACTTTGTACCCCCTAGAGTGCATTTCACCTGACTGTTTTATGCCCAGACATGAACCACTTCAACAGGGTCTTGTGACTTGGCAGAAACGGAGTTTTCCAGCCCTCTGATTAGGAGATGATTGACAAAGCTCTGAAACAGAATCTAGGGTCTGTCATGTGGCTGAGAAATGTCAAATTCCACCCTACCTAAGTGGGCCCTCAATCTCATCAGCTGGAAAACGGGCAGATGATAAGATAGTTTCTTCTTAGGTCACACCTGTGAATATGCTCTGCCCCTCCCAGCACATATTCAATAAAATTTTCATTGAGTAACTAATGCTAATGCTTCATACATTTGATAAAATGATAGTTCTCTGATTTACAAAAAAGTCTGGATTAGTTCAAGGTGTTCTGATGGATAAAGCAAATCCAATTGCACCTCTTGCTGTATTAGCTCCGGGGCCCCAGGGAGGGGCTGCTGCACCTGCCGGAAGGAGAGAGGGTGGGAGCAATGCTGACACTGAGAGACAGACGGCAGGACAGCGAGACACTGAGTGGTTTGATTGAGAGGCTCTCAAAGTGGTGCCCTCTCCAGCACCTCCCTTTCCTGCAATGCTGCATAAAGCACTTGCCACGAGCAGGGCAGACTCCATGGTGTGCGATCTGGCAGTCAGCCACGCAGTCAGTCTGCCCCATGTGCAGAAGGCCTCTGCTGTCACTGTCCTGAAATCTCACTAATTTATCTCTGAGTCTGTGCAAGGGAGGTCTGACAGGGCAATAGAGGTGTGAGGGGAGGAGGTGCAGTTCCAGCAGTGTCCCTGAGCAACTGCTCCTTGGGGCCCATTTGCATTTTCTGTCCTTGATGCCCACAGCACAGGGTACAGGGGGCCCATGTGCCTGCACCTTCAGGGGAGCTGCTGACAGCCACGAGCCACTTTTCCATTCCAACCAGATAAGGAAAGAAGGAACAGGAATGACCAAGAAGTCCTGTTGTGCCCTTTCTTATTCATGTTTGTTACTCATGTAGTTGGCCAAACACAAATGTTCAAGGGGGACTCCCCCAAACAGGAATTCATTTATAAAAAATTGTGTATTTATTCTTACATGTTTAAACTTCAGTCACCTTCAAAGTACTCTCCACTTGATGCAATGTACCTATCAAAACATTTTTTTTCCATTGCTCAAAACGTTTTTGAATGTATAGATTTGATGCTGTTTAGTGCTTCTGCTGTTTTTTGGTTTCACCTCTTCTACCTCAGACAAACATTTCTCTTTGAGGACATTTTCATGAGGGAAAACAAGAAATAGTTGCTCGGGGTGAGATCAAGTGAAGAGAGAGGGTGGAGCACAGGGGTCATGCTGGTTTTGGTCAAAAATACTCAGCATGGTGTGGGCAGGTGTACTTGTCCATCACCCATCATGAAATGGGCAAATGCAATGAAAGTGTCTTTCAAAAAAGTTCACTGAAGCTGAATTGCAGCCTCTCCCAACAATACCAGCTGGTACTTGATACAGATGGGTCTCTGGAACACTCGCCCCGTGAGGGAAGCCTGTGCTAAAAGGGGCCCGCTGTCCTGAAGATAATTCTGTTTTTTTTTTTTTTTTGCCTCCCCCCCACCCCAAAAAAAGGATGGCATAGAAGCAAAAGGAAAGATAGGACAACTCCTTTTCCTTTTGAGGTCTTACTCATTGGAAAGACACCGGTAGAGAATGTTGGTAGAAACAGTGACTATCATAATGAAATAAAGACAGTAGAACTAATTCTTGACAGTCTTTCACTGTTTTGTTGGCAATGCACCACACATGGATTGTTAGCCACTACAAGTTACGATTGATTTAAATGCTCTTATACTTGAATTTAAAACTGGCATTGATCACAACAATGTCAATGTACTAGGCACTGCTGTGTATTAGCTTAAAAATGGTTAAGATGAAAAATTTTATGTGGTTTTTACCATAATTAAAAGACTGGCTTTAAAAAAAAAAAAAGCCCTGGCTGGTAGCACAGTGAATAAGGTGCTGGCCTGCTAACCCAAAGGTCGCTGGTTTGATTCCCCAGCCAGGGCACATAACCAGGTTGCAAGCCAGGTCTCCAGCCAGGTCCATAGCTGGAGGCAGGTGAAAGGCAACCACATATTGATGTCTCTCTCCCTCTCTGCCTCTCTGCCTTACCCTCTCTCTAAAAATAATAAATAAAATACGTTAAAAAAATAAAAAGACTGGCTTTGCACAATCTAAAGATGAATGGTAAAATTCATGCCAATAACTTAAAACTTTTAATGTTTCTTTACTTAAGACAACATTCAAAAGCAAATTAAAAACATCATGACAGATCGAAAGAGACTATGGAAGAAAGGAATTAGCTTTTTATTTTTGTACCTTTAATAATAGCACTTTTCTTCTTTTTCTTTTTCTTTTTTCTTTTTTCTTTTTTGCACAAGAAGCCAGCATTCTCATTCTGTATTGGGTCTCTTGAACTATGTAGTGGTCACTGCCCTGCCCATGAGCCCTGCCCACGAGCCAGTTATCTGGGTGCCAGTCTTTGTCCTCTATGTGACTTAAGAAAAACTGAGGCTTGCTGAAGGAGGACCAGGAGCTGGCCTTCTTGCAGAAAGCAGCATATAGAAGACTGCTAGTAGGGATGGATGACATGAGGCTCCAAATGGGGAGACAGTTTAAAGATTTAGGAGCCCTCTATATCCACTACCACTTCTATAATCAACGTGCTAACAGAAGCAATAGTTTCCTGGCATAACCAGAAATGATAACACATTGAGAGAGGGAGAGACCCATCTGGTGGTGAAGGGAGACAAGTGTGCTTCTCACTCACCTGAAGGCTATCTAGCTCTGCAAGCACCTGCTGGACCCACAAGGGGCCAGAGCTGGGTCCACATTTCAGCTCTGGGAACAAAGCACTGGCAATGTCTTTATGGACCTTTTACCTCCAAAAGGGGCTTTCCTGACCTGCAGCCCCTCGGAATCGGAATCGCTGCCTCAGTCCCCTGCTCCATTTCCTCAGCTGTGCTGCTCCTTCCACATGCTAAATTGCAGCATGTAAATGCAGGAAAGGAAAACAAAATCCCAACTCTCTCTGGCCTTTGTTACCCTTGACCACTATTGTATATGACGCATTGTCTGGCTTCCCATCCTCCCCTGGCCCGCTGTCCTCTTTGAACAATTTGCTGTCTCACTGCCTCTTTGCAGGGCTTCTCTGTGGCTGCTTTAGGCCTTTCCTTAAGTCTTCTCACTGGGAACTCACTGGGAACTGGCCATCCTGTGTTGTGTATAAATCCCCCTTTCTAGATGAGAGATCAGTAACACGTGTGTCTTGGCAGATGAAGCAATGTGTAGGGTTAGCTCAAGACATGGCCCCTCCACCTCAAAGAACAAGTGCCTCCCTGGCCAGCAGCTTATAGGGAGCCAGGAAAACAGCCTGTACCTGGAGTCCCTGCCTTCCCAAGGCCCCTGTGTTTATCACACACTTCTGTAACATTTTCACACTACCGCGTCCCCCTTGCTAACCCAGTAAGGAGCACCAAGGCTGAAGCAGATGTGGTCTCTCCCACAGATCTGCCACCATCAGTGCACTCCCCTGTAATGTGAGTAATAAATGGCACATCCACATCTGCTGGTCCTCTGGGTGTTTTTTCCAGAATATCACTTAAGTAGCTCCCCACTTTGAGCTTCAGCATTACACATGGGCGAAGTGGGAAATGCACCTGTGTCTGCAGACCACGCATGCCTACACCTGCCTTCCTGTCACAGCCCTCCTTAATCATTCCAAATGATTTGGAAGATAGCTTACCTCTTTAAGAGAGAGAAATTCAATCATATCTGTAATATGTGATTTCTTTAATGATAAATCTAAAGCATTAAAAAAAAGTAAGGGACACTCTCTAAGGCACAGAATGCTATGAAGAGATCATACAGGTTTAATATAGTTCATGTCAGCACAGGAATAGTTAAAAACATTAGTAATGACAGCCATTTATTAAAAACATTACGTGTGAGGTTCAGATCTGCACACTTTCTATACAGTCCTTAGTTATCACTTATAACCTCTCCGTGAGATAGGTGTGAGCACTATCTTTACAGAACAGGAAACTGGGGCTCAGAGAGGTCATGTAATGTAGTCAAGGACACACAGCCCAAGATTCCAACCCTGGTCTTTGTGGTTCCAAGCACCAGCCTAATTATCATCCTAAACTCCATGTTTTAAAAGAAATGAGAGCTAAGGAAATAAACTTGGATATTCAAGTGTCTGTTGTTAAACCTTAAGAATGTATTTGATCCCTACAGTCTGATATGGTTCCAATCCCTCAGCAGATCAGCCTCAGCAGAGAGAAGTCTCATTCTGGGACCCTGTGCCAGACCCTAATCAATGCTGTCCTATACTCCAGTCTGAAAACAACCTTAAGAGAGTGACTTAAAGCTTTTCATAAGACATTGTTAAGAAGATCAATACTAAATACATCACTCACTGAATCTGCTTAAGTTGACAATATGGAAAGATTATTCCTTGGTCAGATTTGGAAAAATCTCACAAGATTTTACTGAGGCATATGGGGGAATAAGGGCAATATTTCTTTCTCTTTTATGAATACTTTCAACATCTTGACCACCCCCCACCCCTACCCCGCCCCTGCCAGTCCCTTGGGGTAAGGGCCACGTTTCACTCAAGTGCAAAGAGCTTAATACATCCTATTGATAAATCCTCAGCTAAATTTTCTCTCACCTGATTATTAAGAAATACTATAAACAAATCCCTGTTGGAACAAATTTAAAGTAAATCAAAGGCATTGGTTGCTGTCTCACCTTGTGGACTAAGAAAACTATCTCAGCAACCGCAACAAGAACTATCCAGGGGAGGGAGAAGGAAAGGGGAACGTCTCTGTGATCAGCAGGGACAAGGAGAGCCCTGAGTAGAACAAAGCACAAAGACTGCAAATAAATAATAGAGACAGAACTGGGCATGTGTGTCTGCTGTCGGCTGCGGGTTTCCAGGTTTTCTTAGCTATGCTATTTCATTAGGACTGGGGCAGTTATCCATCACCATGTTCATGTCCCATCAAATCACTGTCCCTTTTCATATGTCTCCCTCAAAAAGCTACAAAGCAGCTCTGCAGAAATCTGGGCACTGTCAGCTAGAATGATTAATTCCTTTTCCTGAATAAGCTGGTTCCCTGGACTCTTGTCATTATTGTTGTTTCAAACGCTAGTGTGCTTTACATTTAAGTAAAGGAGAGGCTGGGGAGAGAGTGAGGGAGATATTCAAGGATTATAGAGATCGATATTTAACAAAATTTAATCTGCTAGAATATTTTGGGTCCTCCTATGTTTTGTGCACACAGATATACAGATGAAGACGTTCATATTCTAACAGGGAAGAGAGACATAAACATGTCATGAAAACACAGGGTTTTTATATTCAACAACAGTACAAAAAATGGAAAAGAGTAAGTTCTATCAGAGTGCAGAAGGGAGGAGATGGAAAACTTCATGAGAACCTAAATGTCCAAGATGGGTTATGAAGGATGAATGCAATGTTGCCAGGCAGACTCTTGTCTATTTCTGACTTAATTACTGGTGAGGATCTCCCTAGTCAAACAGGATGACTTCAGTTCCTTACTTCACACCACCCGCACCCCACGTACATACAGTGAATCAAAAACTGGAATGTAAAAGCTAAAAACAAAACTTCCAAAAGAAAACATTCATGGTCTTGGGTTAGAGAAAAGAGTTTTTAGACATAACACAAAAGTCATAATCAAGAAAAGAAAAATTGATAAATTGGAATTATCAAGAACTTTTGGATTCAAAAGACTTCATTCAGAAAACTAACAAGCCAGATTGTGAGAAATACTGGTGTCTCATATATCTGTTCAAGTTTTTATATCCAGAATATGCAAAGGATTCTTAGAAGACAATAAAACAAGATAATCAATCTTGTCCAAATATAGGCAAAAGATATGAATAGTTTACCGAAAATATATACAAATGCTAATAAGTACCTGAAAACATGCCCAACATCATCAGTCATTAGGGAAATGCAAATTAAGATAATAAGATATTACTTCACACCCACTAGGACTCTGCATGGAAAGCCCCTCCAAGTTTCCAGTGCCCTTTATGTCTATTTCTCCAAATAGGACTGAACAAACACTCTTCCTTCAACTAGTAAATGATGCCTCTTTAGTTTTCCTCTCATTCATATGTCCCTTTGTCGTTCTTCTTCAGTTGGGGTGTGTGTGTGTGTGTGTGTGTGTGTCCCCACAACGAGATTAAAAACTCAAGATCCAAACAATGCCCTGTACCTAATCCATTTTTGTTAATTTTTATTGTTGGGCAAAGGAATGAATGAATGAATGAACTGCTGATGCAGCAAAGAAACATTTCTTTCCTTTTAAATGATTCATCCAATTGCCATTTTACATACCTTTATTGCTTAAGAAAAGTCTTCAGTGCAAATTGCTCACCTCCTAGATCCTTTCTTATCATGTGGCTCTAAATGTTAACTTCTAGTTACATTTGGGTAGTTTGAAAACACCACTATTTATACCTTCGGTCAGCTATGAGGTTAGACAAAACTCAAGTACATTAACATCAGATATGAACAACTTTCCTTGCCCAGCTCTGTGTACACCATGAGCTGAGGAAACAATTTGGCATTTGGCTCTATTTAATACATCAAGCTACCACAAATCAAAGACTGCAACTGGCCAAGAAATACACATAACAGAACATTAACCAATCAGGTCACAGAAAGCAGGAAAGCCTCAAGCTGTCAATTTCCTGACCAGAGAGAAAGCCAGGGTGCATGAGCCCATCTGGACCACAGCCCAGCTGGAGTTGGAAGTGCTGCACAAGGTCCACCATCACAGCTCCCTCCACCCAACACATGACATGAAGACAGGTGTCTGCTGAGTTCATGCTGGGCCAGCTGAGTGTGCTAGTAACAACCATCAAAAAGCAACAGTAAAAAGACATTTGAACATAGCCCAAATCTAGGTGCTGGCTTAGGGAAGAAACAGAGTGGAAGCTTTCTGGGCCTAGCAACTCCTAGATACCCAAATGTAGACCTGGAACAGCTCTATCTCATCCAAGTTATGTGTCTTTTAGTCAACTTAATGCTGGGGATGTTTTGCCTCATTTTGGCCTTTTACTTTTCAATGCAAACCAGTTACCTGGAACACAAGAGCCCTCTGTCTATACTCCTTAAAATGACAAGGTCAAAAAGCAGAGGGGAAAGTGTACAAGCAATTACTGAAAACCCCAGCCTCCCCTATGTGGCTCATCCCAGCCACAAAAATTTGACATAGTTTGTCAAATTAGATTAGACACCCACATACATGCAAATGAACAACATTTCTTAGAATAAATGAAATTATAAACTATGCTTACAGGATAAAAATATATGAGGATTTCCCTTCTATTTGATACATATTTTAGTGTTCTAGGACAAAAGAACTATATTCATGTACTATTTGCTATGAAGAATCAACTTTTGGTGACTGAAATTTATTATTTCCTAAAGATACGCTAGCTGGAAATATATTAGTTACTCCTGACGGTCATAAAATTTGGAACAAGTTTAGAATGTCAGGCTGTCTGTGACACGTTCCCAAACTCCACATTCCTAGTGGCAGCCGTGGTTTGAAGAGAGCCCTGCGTCATGGCCACGGCTCACTCACATAGCGTTATGGATAGAGATGCACAGGAAAAGTACCGCAGGCAAAGATGCTTTCTGGAAAGTCTGCCACTCTCCCTAACAGTTGCCCATTGTTCTCGGACATGGACAGACTTTGCTTTACATCTTCATCTTTTTTCTGAGGCTCTCCTGCTTGTGAATGCCCTGACCCCAGCATCTGTGCCTGAACAGCAGTTAATGTGATCTGCTCCAACAATGCCCATTATTGGCAAGGAACATGAGCGTGCTCGGTGATGTCACTGCACTCATTAGGGGCAGATTTGACATTTTGGCCCAAAAGAACACACTTATTAAACACAACCTTCATGAATGGCAGTGTGGCCTAGTGGATAAGTAAAACAAAGCATGTTTTGTCCTGAAACAAAAATAGCACTTTGACCAAGAAGTAAAATTTCTGTTCTCATCTGTGCAAACTGAAAGATGATGTAAGAAGAGGTTATGATCTAAACCCCTCACTGCTATGTTAGGCATTCTGCAGAAGTCTAATAAAGGCTCAAACATTAATCAACCATTTCCCAATCCTGGACCCAAAAATCGGGATGCCATTACCACTGAGACGCCACTAGAAAAAAAACTGTCTTCTATGTAGACAACGGCAACTCCTAAGGTATGTTCTACTCCACACGTAATATCTGGGAACTGATAAGCTGGCAAAGTGTTGGTTTCCAAAAACTCCAATCTATTGCAGTTTTATTACCCTCTCTATCCAGAGCAGAGGGCTTCACTGGTTATATAAGACAGGAAGGAAGGCTTGGACAGGTGATGCTAACACCTGACCTCTAGCATCCCAAAGAAGACCTGCAGACTTCATGAAATATGCAAATGTTGCCATTGGGGCTTCACTTTGGCACTTAGGACAGACAAGCCTTTCTTCAGACTTAAAATAAATAAAGTTCCAAAAAATATGTTTGAGATTTTTCAAATGAGATGACTTTTAGAGAAGAAAATGGAGTTTTCCTCCTTTTATTGAGCAGTATGATTGAAGAAAGTTAACATAAAAATAATTAAGTAGGGCCCTGGCTGGTGGCTGGCCTGTGAACCCAAAGGTCGCTGGTTTGATTCCCAGCCAGGACACATAACCAGGTTGCAAGCCAGGTCTCCAGCCAGGTCCATACCTAGAGGCAGGTGAAAGGCCACCACTATACATGGATGTTTCTCTCCCTTTCTTCTTCCCTCCTTGCCCTTCTCTCTAAAAATAATGAATAAACTCTTTGAAAAATAGTAATAATAATAAAGCAATGGATACTGTGCAGTGTAAAGAACCACTTTGTCCCCTATTATTAGAGAAAGCAACCTGGGAGAGCAGATGGGCTCTCTGACAGATGGCAGGTATAGAATACAACGTGGACCCACCATCAGAATGCAAATATATTGGGTCAATCAATATGAATAGCATGTTTGTTTGTTTTTGTCAGCTCTACATGGGGCCCCCAGTTGAGCAAACCATCAGGACTCTGCGCCAGAGTGTAGTGCCTCTGTCTTCTGTAAACCCTTCTGCCTTCCACCCCATCAAAGATGTAATCAAATGTCTTCATGTGGTGAAATCTATAGCCATCCTCTTGTCTGCCTCTCGCTGACCGCTGATCCACACCTCCATCTTGGTTTCCATAGTCCCACACTCTCCAGGCTTCCTTTCTATCACCATCTCTCCATCCTGTGTCAGTTTCCTGGACTCCCTCCCACCCCTGTGCACAAATGGCCTCTCTTTATCTTCCCCCTAGATTCTATCACCATTTCTACAGTTGTAAACACCATTTGAAAAGTGGTTGATTCCCACACTTATACCCTGACCACCATACGCACATATCAAATGGTTCACTGGACACCTCTCACTTCACATGTCTTCCATATCTGCTCCTCATGGTTTCCCCACCTCAGTAGGCGGTGCCGCCTTACATTCAGTTGCTCAAGTCAGTTAGTTTTGGTTTCCTGCTCAATACAACCAATCCTTAACAGCAGGTCCTATCTTAGAGCAAATCCTCTTGAGTATCTCCAAAATGTCCCTCAAATCTATTAACTTTCCATTCCACCACCCAGCCCCAACCACCTGTTTCATCTCTAGACTAAGTGCAACATTTGCCTGTGCCTGTTCCTGCCCTGAGGCTGGGGATTTCTCCATCATCTCTTAGTCCCAAAGCTGCCCTTCCATGCTCTGCGTGGTGTTGGAGCTGCCTCCCACACTTACCTCTAGATACTTCTGTGCTACCTGTCTCCTCTCTCAACCCCTGTGTGACCAAGCCCTATATTAAGCTCCACATGTTTGAAATACCTAGTGAAGTTTCTGTTCTGCTAACACTGCTACCTTGTAATTTATTTTCTACACAGCAGTCATTGGGATTTTATAACTATAAGCCAGATTGTGCTTACAGTCTAAAAACCACTATAACAGCTCCCCCATGAAGCACTGAAAAAACTCATCTTTTAAGCTTTGCCTTGGAGGTTCAATTTACATATCCTCTCTGATTTCATCCGGTACCAAACTGGGTTCCTTCTAGTTTCTGGAACACATTGAACTTTCCCCTGCCTTCCACTTAGTTCACGTTGCTCCTCTGCCTAAACTGCTCTTTCCTTCTCATCCTTTAGCATTCAGTACAATGGCATTTTAAAAATAATCTCTCCTCCGAAAGTATTTCTGTACCCTGATTACATCCTTATCACAACCTGCAATTAAAATTTATTCATTTGAAAAATGTTTAGTTAACCCCAACTATAATATAAAAGACAAGGAGGGATTCTGTTGAATTTACTACTGTGTGCCCAGTAAAATGACCTCCATATATATGTGTTCAATGAATAAGGCATGAATTGAATAAGGAAGTGAATGATTAGCACTCCTAGAATATTTCTGTAAATGAATGACTTCCAAACATCACAAATAATTGACAAATAATTTAAAATTCAGATATATTTCCCTTTATTTCTTATAAATAAAAACTTTGCAGAGCATATTAATAACATCCAAACACTTCAGGAAGAAAAGCACTTAAAAATACTAGTATATGGTAGATTCTTTAGAAATATTGCCTTATTTACCAACTGATATGCTATTTGTAAATTTTTCTTATCTATTTACCAAAGCAATTACTCCAAGGAACTCCATGAATAGAAGAGTAATTAAATTAGTATTAATTTCTGTTAAGATTCTATAATTCAGACCACTAATGTAGTGAGGTCTTTTTCCTACTTAATGTGAATGTATTAACATTTGCTGTATTTTTAGCATTCATTTTTCAGAACTCTAAAAACTCCTTTAATTTCATAGGCTGGAATGTCACAAGCTCGCCTGCAAATGTAAAGTTTATTGTTTGAAGACAGGGCAGACACACCGTGAGCTCTGCAGCCAGTCAGTGCTGCTGCTGGGCACAGACCCGACTGGGACAGACCGGCTCTCGGGCTAGCAAGAGTCCAGGCATCCTTCCAGAGTCTACCAAAGCACTGGCCTTGGTCATGTTCTCTCCTACTCACAGATATTTTTGTGATGGATATGGCATTATTTACAAATGGACAATATTTCCAATTCGTCTACGGAGTTTATAAAATGCCACATTTACAATGGCTGCCATTTAGTTACTGGGTTCTGACGACTGTTGTAAAGGAACAAAGGTTTGAGCGCACGCATATGTGTGTGTGAGTGAGTGTAATTGGCGTAAAGTCAAATCCTGCCAAGTTCTAACTAATGATATTCACTTGAGGTTTTACTGGTCAAAGGATGAGTCAGTCAGTGATGCCTATTTACATGAGTGAACATTATAATAATTGCTTCTGCATGTGCATGTCTTTGATATTTTACATAGTACTAAATGATTTTGATTTGTTCTAAGAAAATGACAATATTCACTTCAATCCATTTTCCAGCTGAAATGCTTCCAAATACAGTATCTCTACACTCGAAAATTATGCAACCAGATAAGAACATTCTTACACTTTTATTTTTCAAATTTTTTTAAAGATTTTATTTATTATTTTTAGAGAGTGGGGAAGGGACAGAAACATCAATGTATGGTTGTCATTTACCTGCCTCCAGTTACAGATCTGGTGGGAGACTTGGTTTGCAACCTGGTTATGTGCCCTGAAGGGGAATCAAACCAGTGACCTTTAGATTTGCAAGCCGGCACCTTTCCACTGAGCCATCAGCCAGGGCCATTCCTACACTTTTAAAGGTATTTGTATCAATGGAGAAAACAGATACCAAGAAAGCCCTGCACAACTAAAGAGTGCCAGTATGACAATGTCATCTGTTTCAAAACTGGTGAATACTAAAGGCTAGGATCAGAGTTAGAAAACACCTTGGAGGCTGTGTCCAATCCAACCATTTACTCAAGTGCATGCCGGTGCTAGAGTTTGTGATGCCTAGCATATAAATAATCTATGGTTTATGATCTAGAGAAATAGAGAACACTTTCTGGAAGGTAAATGACTAGATTCCACATTTCCACAGCGTAAGGTCCAGTGACAGAATATCAGCCAAAGAAAACTGTTGAGCAATAGGTACTATATTTATTTTTCCACTCACACATTGAAACTTACTTTTCTTCCCCACCCCACCCCCTTCAGTTTCTGGGCTTCCTGATCAGTAGTTTTTTACTAGAGTTTTCCAACAAGTATAATAAAGGACAGATAATTCATTAAACTATGCCAAATATAAGACTAAAAATAATGGCATTTTCCTACCATGAGTATATGATACATAGTTAAAAACTTTAATAATGAAAAACATTCTTTCACCTCTAGTAAAGTAGGAGACTTTTTGTTGTTTTTCCCATTTAGTAATGTGTAAAATTGTCTTGGAACACTAGTTCACAGGAAGGGACTGCTCTAGCCCCATGCTGATGGGAACTGAAATGTTCCCTGATGTCAAAATCTTCGAACCAAGGTAAAATGTTCAAAAGTTCTAGTGGGAACTAAGAAGGAACAATGTGGGATTAAGGTCTTCACCATTCTCTTAGCACCAATTAAATCAGTCCTCCAGTAAGCCTAAACGAAAGGTTACTGGTACATGTTTGTGGCTTCTTCCATCAAAAGGATAGGGACTGGGCTGAGAAGTATGATTCTTAAGGCAATTGGAAACTTTAAGAATAATTTAGCTTTAAAAAATATTATAACTAATGCTTCTAATAGCTGATGTTAAAATAATAGCATTAGATGTGCTATGAAAAAGAATTTTTAAATTCCTACTAAGAACAGAGAAGCTGTAATTGACAGATGCTGAGGTCAAGCCATGTCGCCTTTTACAGCTGATACCAAAACCTGTTAGAGCTCCCTGGGCCCTGTGCTGGTCCTCGGAGGAGCCTGTGTCTTTAAACTCTTAACCAAGACTAGAGGCTTGCTTCCTGCCAGTTTTTAGTTTCTTTTAAACAGATGGTCCGAACTGAGGAAGAAGGAAGCTGTTTTGATCCATTGCTAGGTACAGAATGTTATCTTTGTTTTGTTTAAGCATTACACTGCCTAAAGTTAAATAACTGGGTGAAAATTCTCAGTTTTACTTTGAAGATAGAGTACACATGGAAACAAAGTGATCATTTTTTCTTAGTGTATTTGCATAAATGTTTACTCTCCTGTAAATATGATTATAAATATAACCATTCCTAAAGTTTGTATAGCTATTTTAAGGGATATACTTTTATGTACTTTGTTTATTTACATATATATTTTAAGCAGCTGTAGAAACCGAAGAAACGCTGCTGTTGAACAGAGTTTACGTAAAGCAGGAAAGATGTAGCCCAATCTACACAACAGCTCTCAAGCGCAGAAAGCAAATCTTCCTGACGCATCTTTTGATTTTACAAACCGCTAACATATAGATGTGAAATTAACTCGGAAATTTTGACTTATTGTGGAGCATCTGCACGTGGCTTTCCTCTGACGTACACTGTAATCCGAAATTACATGGCTAAAATAACATGACTCAGAGCCACGCTCCTCCGTGCACGTAGCACGGGGAGGAAGAATGCTGCCTTTGTGCACTTAGTATTTGGATGCATGGTTTCCTGGGCCTCTCCTGGTGTCTCATCAGCCCAAATAATTGAGAAGATGGTTGATGTATTTACTTTATGAATACTGACACATTTCAACCCACAAGCAGGGGTGTAACACCACATCCAACTATGGCTAGGAGAGGACAAAGACTACAGCAGCCAAAGGGAAAACCCAGATGAGCTGAACAAAGGCACTTAATTTAATAATAAAACCACTTCCATCTACAATGTACAGCACTCTACCTTCAGCCATTCAATTATTATAATAAATGCATATTCACGTTTCCCAAAGATCCTTTCCTTCTCTTTCAGATTCAAAAGAACGCCTTTCTAATCCAATACAATTCTTTTCACTCAGCATCTCAGCAGCTGTCCTTCGTGATTTCTAATCAAAGCTGATGGTAACTGACTTTGGCAACAGACCGCAGTATCCCAAATGAGTAATTAAAGCTAAAAATGTGTTCACTTCTTCCTCAAAACCCAGGGTGCATTTTTGAGCCTAACAGATTCAGGCTCAACAAGGCTCTCCCGGGTTTTAAATTTGGTCATGATCTTTAATGCATTAGTAAAGGAGTGGCTGAGGTTTTGACTTAGCATTTTTCAGTAGCCAGTTCTGCATAAACAACACAAATGTCAGTCGGGCTAACACACCGCTTCAGTCCCAAATACCCCCACAGGTTTGGCCCGGGACAAAGAGGCTGGCACCCAACAGTGGATTTACACTAAGAAAGATGAATATGAAACGAGGGATGTGAGGTATTTTAAAGGAAAACATGAAAAGATATTTTCAAAAGCAGAGAAAATGCTTTTAAGACACCATGCAGTGTGGAACACTTAACTCTGAGGAACAGCAGTCAGGGTAGAGATGTCCACTTGGAAACTGATTCTACTATGAAGTAGCATAGTTTCTCTCCCCCACACCACTCTCTTTAAGAAAGATTTGAGTAACTTGTAGACAGAAGAAGTGACAGATATATTGTATCAACTTAAAACCTAAATAACATTTTCTTTCCAATTCTTAATAGCTGCATTATGCAATGATGAATATAGATGTTTAATGCTGGCACATTTTAAAAGGGGAATAGACCTTTATTAGAAATCGAGATGGGCATTTTTTTAAATAATGCAAAATGACAGAAGCTGTTCACCATTTGTAAGTTTGTTTCCTTACATGCTTAACCCAATGAGAGGACTAAAAATAAGAAGGTTCACTTTAAATTAAATTGAACAAAAGGAACCATGGACATGGACAACAGGTGGGATTGACTTTGCGGGGAATGGGTGGGTGGGGAGGGGGACAGATGGGAGCAAAAAGGGGATGGATGTAATACAACAACAATAAAATTTAAAAAAAATTAAATTGAACAACTTTCTATTTAAGGTCACACTGCCCTCTTAAATACTATTGGTGAACCCAGCAGTCCCTGACCTTTTCGGGACCAGAGATGATTCAAACTCATTACACTCAATCTTACCTCCTGCTGTGCAGCCAAACCTGTACATACTGGTTTGCAGCCCAGGTTGGGGACTCCTGAATTACACAATAACAGACAATGTTTTTCATCTAATATCACCCAGAAGCTGGCAGCTCAAGGAGCCCAGAGAAGGGATAAGAAATAAGAGAACCAGTCCTGGCTGGGTGGTGCAGTTGGTTGGAAGGCCATACCTATACAGGTTTGATTCCCGGTCAGGGAACATACCTTGCTGCAGGTTCCATCCCTGGTCAGGGCATGTATGCATGTATGGGAGGCAATCAATCCATGTTTTTCTTTCATATTATTGTTCCTCTGTTTCTTTCTCTCTCTCTCTCTCTCTCTCTCTCTCGCTCTCGCTCTCGCTCTCACTCTATCTCATTCCCCCTCCTTCTCTATTCCTTCCTCTCTCTCTAAAATCAATACACATATCCTCGGTGAGCATTTAATAAAAGAAAAAGAAGAAAACCAAGAGAAGAGTATGTTGAGCCAATGGGGTGGAGAGGAGGTGGAAGCTGAGGAAGAGAGAGGCTGGGGAAGTGGGAGGAACTCTATTCTCTGATGGAAACCTCTGAGGCAACCCTGTTTATAAAACCCAGGTGTTTTTTGGCCCTGGCTGGTGGCTCAGTGGATAAGGTGCCAGCCTGCAAACCCACAGGTCACTGGTTCAATTCTCAGCCAGGACAACATAACCAGGTTGCAAGCCAGGTCTCCAGCCAGGTCCATGGCTGGAGGCAGGTGAAAGGCAGCCATACACTGATATCTCTCTCCCTCTCTTCCTTCCCCTCTCTCTAAAAATAATAAATAAAATCTTTAAAAAAGAAAGTCATGCATTTTTAATTTGGGATTAGCCTTAACTAAAAATGCTCTACAATATTTTGATAATATTATTTGAAAATAAAATAATTATTTTTAGAATTTAAAATATTTTCCTGATAAAATACACATTTGGATGTTCAAGAAACAATAGGTAGGCTAGTCCAAAGTACATTTAAGTTGTTAAAAGACAGTAGGAAACAGACAAGCAGAAACAGCAGGTAATGGTCACTGGTCACTCACTACGTGACAGGCACTGTTCTCAGTGCTGCATGGCTATAGGCTCCTTTAATTCCCTGAGGTTACCTAAGGCAGAATTATCATGCCCTTTCACAGGCCAGAAAACTGAAGAGCAGGCGGTTAAGCAATTTGAGCAAGATGAATCCATAAAATGAAATACTACAGTCATTTAAAATACACTCTTGTAAACAAATGCTTACTGGCATGGAAAGACGTGTGTGACACAATAAGTAAAAAGGCAGGTTTACTAAAGGGTTATGTATGGCATAGTTCTGCTTTTAGTTTTGAATTGAGTACAGTATGCAAATACCAATGTGTGAGCGTGTGCATGTGTGTCTAAGAATATACTCTAAAATTGTAATCATCATTGTTTTGGGGTGTGATGATCTTTTCCTTTTCTGTATTTTCTAAGTTTTATTTAAAAAGTATGAATTTAATATAACTTTAAGGTTTAGTAAAAGGAGTCATTCTATTAATGTATGTTAATTCAATAATAACAGTTTCCTGAAAGTTCTTCACTAAAAATGACAAAAGAATTTTTTTTAGGAGACCTTCATGAAAGGTTAAAAGCAAAATCTTTGATTAAAAGCCTTTAAATCTAGCTTCCTTAAGGTAAGGTAAGGTAAGGTACGGTTTTGGATTTGGTGAAAAGGAGGGACTCAAAAAATAAGAGGCCCTGGCTGGTGGCACAAGTGGATAAGGTGCTGGTCTGAGAACCCAAAGGTTGCTGGTTTGATTCCCAGCCAGGACACACAACCAGGTTGCAAACCAGATCTCCAGCCAGGTCCGTAGCTGGAGGCAGGTGAAAGGCAACCATACATTGATGTCTCTCTCCCTCTCTTCCTTCCCCTCTCTATAAAAATAATAAAATAAAATCTTAAAAAAAGAAAAAAGAGGTAGAAAGCACCATGGAGGGTTTGTTTTGCTCCTGGAGGGGTATCTTCTTGGTGATACCCCCAGAAGTCAGGTACCCCAACCCAGCGGGATTTTCTGATGGTAGGCAAATTGTCCATCACATCAAGTAGATGTGTTCTCTCTACAAGAGTGAGAACACTCTACAAGAGTTCAAAACTGTAAACTGAGGAACAGGAGGACAGAGCACAGAGGATTGCCTGAGAATGCTTACCCAATGAGGAGAGGGAGCACAAGTGGGGGGCCCACACCCACATACATACATGTACACATACATCTACATATACAGACATACCATACTTACGAACACACACATATACAAATAAATATACACAGACATATGCATATACACGTGCCAGTATATACACAGGAACATAAAACATAAACATTCCTATGAACATGTGTGTGCACAAACACTCATATATGCAAATATAAATGTATTGCAAATATACACATGCATGCATACATTCATGTGAGTATATGCAAACATGTATTTACACACATATAAACACACATGAACACACAAATATCCATAAATACACACATATACACACATACACACATGCATACATACATTAAACAAATATCAGCTAGTACCTACTGCTTGCCAACCACTGCTAGGAGTTTACAGACACAGGTAGACAGGACAGATGGTGCCTCTGCTCTTACAGAGCAATACTCAAGTGGCAGAATCAGAGGTAATAAAACACAAGAATGATTAGGGCAATGTGAGACAGGGATGCATGTATGCAAAGAATTGAAGAAGGGAGTGGTCTATGGCCATATCACCCTGAACACACCCAATCTCGCCTAAAGAAGGGAGCAGGCGAGGGAGGGCTGGGTGGAGGGGCAGCTGCTGCTCCTGAGTGGGCATCGGGACACCTGCTCTGCAGGTAAACTCGGAGCCGAGTCTGGGGTCAGGAGAAGCCATCATGTCAAGCTCCTTGGCAAGGCCTCCAGCAGATGCAATGGCACTGGCATGGGGATACTCCCCCTGGCCAGGTCCAGGAGCCCCAGGGAGGCTCATGTTGCTGAGCAGGGAGAGTGAAGTAGGCAAAGTAAGCACTTCATGCAGAACAAGGTTAACATGTCTGTCATCACTGCAGTGAAGGAACGGGAGTCACTTCACAAGAATCTGTAACAAATTGAAAAGTGGCGACAGACAGACACCACCAAGGCCTCCCCAACCACCTGGGCCAGAGGAAGTGGGCATGGCTGGCCCAGGCCAGCGCATCCTCCCCAAGTTCTAAATGAGAGAGGATGAAAACACTGAAGTGACCCTGCACTATTCACTCAGATAAATAGCTCTGACACTTTAACTTTGAACTACATCTGGTTATCACTACCTTTATTGTGCATACTGAGTTCTTTAATAAAAATATCCCTTCTCATTTGAAGTCCATTATGGCCCTTATCTGGGTTTGCTTAAAACAGAAACATGTAGTATTCCAACAGCCTACCAGCAAGGAATGGCACACTACTCAAATTGTTACTACATATGTCTCCTCTTTGAATGAACTCCCCTGACAATTCTAGAGGTCTGCGGAGAAGCCAGTAGGCAGATCTAATTATAATATTATGCTACAACGCCCAGGTACAGCTTTATATTTTAAAGTATGCTTTTCATATATGCTATATTTGATGAGTATTCTCTTCCTCCTGCAACTGGGAAACCAAGTGTGATTGTTCCTGTCTTATAACTTTGGAAATTAGGTGGCTCACACAAGGCAGCACAACTATGAGCAGCCAGCGCCACCAGGCCCAAATCTGTCCGGCGCGGTCCCCGAGTCTGTCTGGTGCAGGTCCCTGAGTCTGTCCAGCACGGACCCCGAGGCTGTCTGTCACAGGTCAGGTATGCCTGCCATGGTGCTGAGCCCACCTTCAAAGCAAAGCTGAATAAGCTGCACCCACATTCACCTGCACCCAGCCCTCTGTTCCCATTCTGTAAGACAAGGCTGTTAAAGCAGGTTCCTTTCAGCTCTGATATGGTACAAAACTTTGATTTTAAATTAGTTTTTAACATAAAATTGAACGAAAACCAATACTTTATCACCAACCAAAGCAACATCGCAGCTGTCAAACCACTGCTACCCCCTCAACAGTGGAAACAGAGCAATGATTGCCACTTTAAGGACCTTGTTAAAAAGTGTGCACATTAAAAATAATTTACAGAACCAATTCTCAGTTTGCAGCCAGTTTAAGAAACAAGAAAATGTATTTGCATTTCTATCTTATTAATTCCTGTGTTACATTGATGTTACTAATAACATAAAATATTTAAAATTTATGTTACACAGTGCCAACTATAATTATCGAGTGAGAAAACAATTTTATATGGAATCTAAAAATAATCTATTTTACCACTGCAACAGATCACACCCATGAAATAAATTCTGTTGCCAATTAATGTTACAGTAGCCCATCTACTGACAGAGCAAGTCTGAAATGCTCCCACCCAGCCTGTACCCGCACTCCGCCAGGTAGATACAAATGGTTACTATGCATGTGCAACACGAGTAAGCACACGGTGCAATATGTCATGTTCAGGGATCATTTCATTTTGCTTCCCCCATAGCTTGGCCAGCAGTTTACACAGTTAAATTGCATTTAAAAATGAAGTCCAAGAAGTTGTCCAAAATTTTACAATGTGTTAAAACTGAATGCTTCTTTAAGTAACTGCTGTTTGTTGAATTTTCAAGATCTATTCATTATAAAGGCTTTTTTTCTTACTGATTTTACAGAGAGAGAGAGGAGGGAAAATAGAGATAGAGAAACATCAATTTTCTGTTCTACTTATTTATGCATTCATTCATTAATTCTAAGATGCACACTGAGCAGGGATCAAACCTGCAACCTTGGCATATCAGGATAATGCCTGAAACAGCTGAGTTACCTGGCCAGGGCCTAGAAGGATACTTTTATTATCATATATTTTTGTCATGAGATTTGACCTGTACCACAATGAAGTTTATTTATAATACTGTAAGCAGGCAGTATGCCAAATTTGTATCTATGTTATCTCATTTATCTTATACAATGCTATAAGATAGTGATTATTATTATTTATCTGCATACAGTTATTTCATGAGGGGTGTTAAGCTTCCCAAACTCACAGTGTTTCAGCTTGGGAGGAAGAAAATCCTTATGTCAGTATAAAGTCTTTTTGTGTGGTTGATCAATTAAATTGATAAATGTGCTAATAAGCTTAATATTATTTCTACTGCATCTCACCTTCAATATTACAGTGCATTAAAAAGATGCTCCATCAGACAATGTTTATGCACCAGAGCTTCTGCTTAGAATTAGAAACTAACTGGAATAGGATTTTGTTTAGTGTAAACAGATACCTTAAAAGAAGCCGATTAGAAAATAGTATGTTTCTTATTCAGGAAACATTTAAAGGAAATCAGCAAAATATCACGCCTAGTTAAACACACAGTGCCCAGCAACATCTGAATAGCTACACAGAAAGGAAACCAACAAAAGTAGAGATGCTGGAGGACCCTAAACCACCTATACTCTGTTTCCTACTGACATCTGGTCTTCAATCCAGCATTATCAAGATCAATGGTTTAAGAAATTTACCGAGAGGAAAAATACAACTTCATCACTTCTGAATTATATATATATATATATTTTTTTGGGGGGGGGGGGTCTAGCAAAAATAAAAGTACAGTATAATAAAGGATTTATAAAGCAGTATTTTCTATTCCATGTTATTGATAACATTACTAAAGTTATATATACCTATTTTTATACATTGAATCATTACATGTTGATGTCACATGCTGCATTACGGAATCTTAAATAAATAAACTAAGTCATTAGACAACTTTAAGTCAATTTTTTTTTTTTATTCATTCACCTTACATACCCATCTTTAAATTCTCAAAAATGTACAAAAGCATTTGGAGGATATAAGGGTGAATAAAGGCATGGTCTTCTCCTTATCATTATAGAGATAAGTTCTTATCTCTTTTTGGAGAAGTCATGAAGCCCCTGTGAATTAAGATTGCTTCCTAGCAGTAGTATAAGTCCTTTTTATAAGCAGGGATGTTCTCAGGGAGCCTTAATGATTTCCCATCATCATCAAAGAAATTAGTTGTCCTAAAGAACATGTGCAAAAACATAAATCGTGCAAAAGAGTAGAGCGGATACTATTCTATGTGGACTTTTAAGGAAATCTTTAGTAGGTCCACAAACTGCCTTGAAGCCAAGTGAAAGGACAGAGTCATTCCTATGAGATGCACTAAATTTGCTGAGGAGTACTAGGATATCAACAATAGGGATATAGAAGGCTGTGTGCATTGGTTCCAACTGACTTGGAAAAAAAAGAGGATTCGTCACAGGGACTATGGTAGAAAATGCTAGACATATTCTGGGATAGGAAACAATCTAGAATGACTAGAGGTTTTTTTCTTTTCTTTCTTTTTCCTTTTTTTAATTTTATTGTTGTTGTATTACATCCATCCCCTTTTTGCTCCCCTGTCCCCCTCCCCACCCACCCATTCCCCCCAAAGTCAATCCCACCTGTTGTCCATGTCCGTGGTTCCTTTACACTAGGTTCTTGTCTAAACTGCTCCCCTTTCTTGCCTCTGCCTCCCCCCTCCCCCCAACCCCTTTCCTCCTGACCACTGAAGGCCTATTCACTGTATTCATATATTTGGTTCTGTTTAGCTTGTTGTTAGTTTTGCTCATTATTGTCCCGTAATGGGTGAGATCATATGATATTTGTCCTTCACTGACTGGCTTATTTCACTAAGCATAATACTCTCCAGTTCCATCCATGTTGTTGCAAAGGGTACAAGTTCCTAGAATGACTAGAGTTTTGATGAGGACAAGTACAGAGGCATAAGACTCTGGTGGTTCTCTAGGAAAATATCACATCAAAAAGTTTGGACTTGATTCTGCAGTCACCTTTTGTGAGCAGGAGTAATGCCACCCAAACTAGACTTTGGGAAGGCAATGCCAGCAAGGCCACATGGGAACACCACAGGTAGTTGTGAGGGTGTGAAAATGTTAACGCTGCCATGTTGTTACACCAGACAAGGGACAGTGCATCCCTAGGTAAGGAACATGAAATAGGTTGGGATGAACTGATGAGACAAACAGTCTGGAAACAGAATCATGAGTAGGTATGCAGGTGAAGGAAGATCATAGGAGATAGGGAAGATGATGGTGAAACAGCAGACAGAAGGGACAGCATGGTGGCCACAGTTTTGATAATAAAGATCATACCAGACTTGTGCCTGTGGAGTCTGTGGTACTGTCAGGGTACCCCCAGAGACATGTACAAAGTCGGTCTGGCCCTTGGAAATAGACTAGCTCTACTTACAAAACTAGATGAGAGAGCAGGTGCTTGGCAACTGCAATATGTAGGGGACAAAAGAACCCTCTGAAAAGATGGAAGTCAACCAAAAGGAAAAAAAAAAAAAAAAAAAAAAACACCAGAAAATAAACAAAATAAAAACCAGATGACAACATAAGAGACCAAGGAAGAAGAGCGTCTTGGAGATCTAATGTGGACACCTTCCCAAGATAACGTGGAGGAATGGCAGCAGGACTAAGTATTTCAGGGTGAACACATCTCTAGGTCTGCCAATGGGGTCACGTGAAGAGAGTCTTCATTAACAGCAGCTGAAGCCAATTATCATGGTTCTTGAGTAAGAATGAGGTAAGCAGATGGAAGAAGCCCTCAAAAGAACAATTATTCTTATAATTTTAAGAGATTTCCACTTCAAGCAATAAGATAATAATGTAGTCAAGAGCAGGGGTCCCCGACCCTCAGGCTGCAGACGGTTGGGTCCACAGCTGATTAGAAACCAGGCAGGGCCACAGCAAAACTCGCCTGAGCTCTGCCTCCTATACCTCTCCCCCTATAAAACAGGTCCCTGGTGCCAAAAAGGTTGGGACCACTGGACCAGAGTTACCTTTTTCACTATAAGCAGCTAGAAAACTAGAAAAATACAGGCTACAACTATGTTCAGAAATCAGGGATGAGGAGACTAGAACTGTTATACGGCCATCATGGAGGCTTTCCTTCTGGTGGTAACCCCAGAGTGTAATGCAGGGAGGGGAAAACCAAACGGCACTGTAGTCACCGTGAGGTGAGGATACAGAATTCTGAATTTGGAGAGGATAAGGTGGTCAGAATTTGTGGGACAGATCACCTGAGAGGAGTGATCTATACAGAGAAGATCAGAATATCTGCAAGGGTCCTCTTTAGTCTTTAACACCAAACTGAATGAAAGGTAAAACTCCACTAGCCTGGACAGAAACAACTTCTGTGAAAAAGTAACTTCCAGGTAGCAGTAAAACGAACAATTGTGGGCACTCTTGCAGCACCAGGACCGTGCCCATTCTCCCTTCTGCCAGAGGAAGAGACCTCATGGAATGCACAAGCTCAACACACGGGGTATTCATTTGGCCAAAAAGCAATCTTGGAAATGGGACTAATATAGGCCTTAACATGAAGGCTACTCTGAACCTGGTCTAGAAGAGATAAAAAAAAGTAATGTAAAATAACAAATAATCTGCCAGTAATTTAACAGCCTGGGAGGAAAGACCCAATACTCTTACAAAACACAACAAAACCCAGCCTTAACATCATAGAATTAAAAATGCCTGACATCCAATAAAAAATTATCAGACATAAGAAGGAGAAAAATGTGATCCACTGCCAGGAGAAAAATAAGTCAATGGAAAAGATTCAGAAAAGGTAGTGAGTGATGATAGAATTAGAGAAAAGGACCCTTTAGAAGCTACTTTAGAGTCAGTTCACATGCTAAAGAATGTAAAGAGAAACACAAACAAGAGGAGGAGAGAGATGAAAAGTATACATGTCCCAACTGTACTGAGGAGGATAAGGGTGCAATAAATACTTACGAACTGATTAGATTAGAAGAGAACCCAATGCTCTTTCAGTATTTGACTATTATACACAGGAATTAGTATTCTGATGTAGAATGATTTATCTCCCAAGCCCTCTATAAAAATGAGGAAAACACAAAGGTTTTGTACTTTAAACCTTTGACTATATTTTTAAATGTTACTGCTAAGTACTATTAACCCTTCATGTTTTATTTCTTCAAGTATTACACCACCATTCAAAGAAAGCAGCCTGTCCTGTAAACTCACAATCAACTGATCTAGGGTAGTTTTATTATAATTTTAGGACCCTTAACCATTTCACATACATTCCTTTCTGGCTCATTTCACCTATTTGGTTGCCTATACTTCTTCGGTGCAACAAATTTCACATAACTGGTGAATGATAATCTGCATTTTATCACTTAATATGGGTGTTTATACCACCAAAAGCTTGGATAATGGATCAATTTGAAATAAAACATTTTGCTAACAATTTTCATGGTTCACTGGCAGAGAAAAGAAGGCTTATTAGCTTGGCACTCTAGATATGGCCTTGTCCATATGGTAAAAAACATACCAGATTTTTAAAAAGTCAATCAAACCATTCTGTTCTAGCTATTAAAATAAACAGCATGGTCAATAAAACTGGTTGTGTTATTTAAGTCCGTCTGTTATTCTCCCAAAAGACTAGGAGAGCAGTACTATCAGAGACTAGATCTGTATTTCTCTTTTAGCCCTAATACCTTCTACTAGATAATGAAGCATGGTTATAAAGGACATATTTTCTACATACAAAAATCAGAAAACTCCTGACATATGGTCTAACAATGGGACAAAAAATTTAAAATACAAATGAATTTAATGAAGCTCACAGAGGTTAAATAACTTGCCAAACATCCAAGTAAGTGTCAGAGCCAAGATATGAATGTAAAGTCACATGGGTCTCCTCTGTCACTGACTGCTCCTGCTGCTATGCTCAAACAAGACTGCTGAGGCCACAATTAAATCAAGGAGAGGCCCAGTAAAGAGACTTATATACTATTGTAAAACTTCTTCCTGGAACCTTGAAGAGTATCATAAGCAATGAATAGAATTACTGAAACACAAACTCGCAGAAAGCAAGTCATGGTATATTTTATGGTAAGAGTTATCAATACACATTCCAAAGCTATGCAAAAGGTAAAGAATATATCTAGGTGAACAAGGAGGACTTCTAATTTTTAATGGTGGCTAATATTTCCTCCCACATAAGTGCTTTTTTAATACTCTGTAAGTAGAAATTTACGTATCTATTATCTATTGGTGGTTCATTAATTTTTTAGACATGTTTCTGGAATAGAAATTCAAGACATAAAGAAAGTAAATATTAAGTTTTCTGGGAAATATTAAACAGGGAAGAAAGGTTCCAGTCCAATGAAAAAATATATAATTGTGAACACATACACATTTTCCAAATTTTTAAGTGTTTAAATTTTAATTTTTTAACTACTTAGCATTATTTACTCAGCATCAATAGCAGTACAGTTAGAGAAACTTAATATAACATGTACGTTATACAAACTGTTTAACAGAGCTATAGAAGACAGACTTAGTATTTTATAATCTGGAAAAATGAAAATAAATATTCAAGTAATCATTTTTTTTCATTGCCAGCATTAGCTGTGAGATTCTGAGTCTATACTGGGTATGTATCTATGTTCTAGATTAGTTCTAAAAAACCTAGAACAGATGCATCTAAGGAGAGGTGCTTAAAATTTTGGTTTTGCAGAGGTCCCAACCAAATACCCTGCACTGCCTGGGCTGTCTCTGCTGTGGTCATTCACACTCAGCCAATGGACAATCAAGAAGAGAAATGGCTCTTTTCTGTGTAGCATCAGGGCAGGCTCTGGTTTCACTGTGAGGAGCAGTGTCCCTGCGCCCCACCCTAGGTGGCAGCACAGAAGCCTGGAACAGTGATGCTACCTGAAGACACACAGGTGCATTACATACCAGAGGCCAAGTGCAAGTCTGCATCTAAAACAACCAGAGAAATGTTTGAAAATAAGGTAGTACATGCACAGATAGTGACCTTATCTGCTGAGGTTGCTGCAAACAAGATCCTTCGTTCTCACAAATTGATGGAGTAGCCTAAAAATGTGTCCCAACTATTTATTTCCTGCCTTTTGCATATGACAAACCAGTACTTAACCTCAGAATATATGAAACATTAAGCATGCACCTTATTACTAGCTACACAAATGATGAAAGAAAATTGCCTAAACACACACACGCACACACACAACTTTCCACAGCCTAAAACTCTTAGTTTTAAGTACAGTTAAAAACAAAAAGAAAGTTGGATCAATTAGCAACCCTGTGAATGTTGGAAACATCTTAACAGCATCTCAGAGATGAAAGTGTATAATACAGAATGAGAAAAAGGGGAAAGTTAAATTATGTTAAATTATGTCTGCAGTCATAATGAATCAAAGCCCAGAAGGAGGTCTGCAAATCAGCAGGTTCTAATGAAATATTAAGGTAAGTGATTATTGATGAAAAATGAATAAGCCATTTTGATTTCAGCAAACTTTAAATCACACCTAGCTAATTAAAACAACTCAAATGCATTCATTTATTCCTGATGGGCATTTAACTATTTTGGGTATAATGAGACTTCATTTTGTGAGGTATGTATATAGTTGATCCCATGTAAGAGGACAAAATGTGCCAGAAAAAAACATATTATAGAAGAGAAAAATATAGCTTCTTTCAAATGTTTAATCTATCACACCCAAACTGGGAATTTAAAAAAATCATTTGAATTATATATTGTTTACCATAAACATAACATCAATAACACTCTGTACTACATATTTATTGGCAGTGAACTTCATTTTAATTATCATATAATAGATACATGGCATTTATAATACTAACATTACACAATTACATAGTAGTTTCCCTTGCAATGTATCATTGGGCTATTTAAAATGGCCTCATTATTCCACCCCAAGCTTCCCAGAAAGATGCAGCAAATGTCTCTCCAAAGATGGAAACACCCACTGCTGTATGAGCTGTGACTGCAACTCCAGGTGTGTACCATCTCCATTCATGTCCTCTCATGACACAACCTTCATTTACCTTAGTCTCCTGCTTTGGAAATGAACCTGTGGCTGTTCAAGTTAATCACTCCACCAAATTACTCTGTATTACATTGCTTCCTAATTACTGAAGTTAATCAAATGTCCACAGTGGTGCACATTTTAGCATGAGTATATAATGTAAAAAGCTGCAGACATTGACTTTAGCTTCAAAATAAAGAGTTGAGAAACCTAAAAGTTTTTATCAAATACAGAATTATATACCTGCAAAAATAATTTATGCAAAAGACTTTAGCTTCTATATGTCCTAGAACTCAAGAACAGATGATGATGGGAATGGTGGTGGAATAATAATAATAATAGCAGCAACTAATACCCACTGACCTATCCCTATGTGCTAGACAGAATGCAAAGTGACTTATGTGTAGTAATTCATTTAATTCTCACAAAAAAACAACAACAACAAAAAACTTTGCTCTTAACCACACCTGTGTCATATCTTACACCATGTCATGTTGCATGGTATCCTATCACATCTATCCCCCCTTTCTCTCTCAAAATTATTATTAGCTCTAGAAAACCTGAAAGAATCATGAACTTTGTCTCCCCATTTTCACTACCTCTTTGTGTTTGTTTCTATGCATTAGATGGATCTGCTATGATTCCCAGTCTTTCTAGGGTGGCTTATATAGTAGGTGTCCTATGTGATTCAGTGACTCCATTTCTTGAAGCTGGGAGCTCCAGGAATATGCTTTGCGTAGGTCGTGTGTACTCTCTTATTGTAATTGAGGTTTGATCGCTATTGGCATGTTTCTACATGGAATCAACCTTCAGGCTGGCTGGCTGTGAGGCTCAACCAAGACCACAAAGTACTAGCTGCTGCGCAGGTGCTGACTCTACAAAACAGAATTTGCCTCAGCAGGGTCTGGTGCCTGCCGAGATCTCCTTCTAGATGGGCCACTCAGGAAGCTTATTGGGTTCTGTTCTGGTATTGTCTGAATCTAGCCTACATGAAAATAAAAACGGAAGAACTCTCCAGAAAAAAAGAGCTACATGGAGGCAAGCAATTTCACACACAAACTTTAAAGTGATAGTTATAAGGATGCTCAAGGAACTTAGTGAGAGCTACAACTTGAGAAACGTATTGAGAACTACAAGAACATGAGAAAGGACATAGAAACCATAAAAAAGGACCACTCAGAGCTGAAGAATACACTAAAAGGAATATGCTAAATGAAACAGAGGACTGAATCAGCTATTTGGAAGACAAGGTAGAAAAAAAAATACCCAATCAGAGCAGCAAAAAATTAAAAAATAAACTAAAATATTGAAGATACTTTAAGGGGTTATTGGGGCAACATGAAACATAACAACAAGTGCATTACAGGGTTTACCAGAAAGAGAAGAGACTGAAAATCTTTTGAGGGAATAATGACCAAAAGCTTCCCTAACTTGGTAAAGGAAAAAGACACACAAGTCTAGGAACCACAGAGTCCTACACAAGATGAACCCAAAGAGGCCCACTTCAAGACATTTCATAATTAAAATGGCAAAGATTAAAGACAAAGAGAGAATCTTAAAAGCCACAAAGAAAGACAGTCAATTACCTACAAGGAAGCTCCCACAAGACTATCAGCAGATTTATCAACAGAAATGTTTCAAGTCAGAGGGACTGGCATAAAATATTCAAAGCGATGAAAAGCAAGAACCTGCAACCAAGACTACCTTATCCATCAAGGTTAGCATTTAAAATTTAAGGAGAAATAAAGAGCTTACCAGACTAGAAAAAGCTAGAGGAGTTTGTTACCACAAAGCCAGTATCACAAAAAATGTTAGAAGGCCTGCTTAAGAAGGAGAAGAAAAAGAAGAAAGAAAACAAAACAAAACAGAAAAAAACCCCAGAGGAACATAGTTTCAAAAAAATAGCACTATGGAAGGTTGGATCAGTTGGTTAGAGCATCACCTCATACACTAGAAAGGTTATGAGTTTGTTCCCCAGCCATGTCACAAAACTAGATTGGGGGTTCAATCCCTGGTGGAGGGTGTACAGTAGGCAACTAATGAACATTTTTCACTCACATTGATATTTCTCATTTCCTCTCTCTCTAAAATCAAAAAATATATCCTTGAATGAGGACTAAAAGAGTAAGTAAAAGAAAATTTTTAGAAAGGTAAATGGCAATAAATATGTATCTATCAATAATCACTTTAAATATAAATATCACTGATAAGCATGGGTACTAAAATGCTTAACAAAATATTAGCAAAGCGGATATAGCAATATATTAACAAAGATCATACATCATAATCAAGTGGAATTTATCCCTGAGTTGCAAGGTAGGTACAGCATCTGCAGATCAATAAATGTGATATACCACATAAACAAAAAGAAGGATAAAGACCGCATGATCATATTAATAGATGCAGAAAAGAATCTGATAAAATCCAGCACCCATATCTGATAAAAATTCTCAGCAAAGTGGGAATAGAGGGAATATACCTCAACATAAAAAAGGATAGATATGACAAACCCACAGTAACATCATACTCAATAGGCAAAAACTAAAAGCGTTTCCCTTAAGATGGTGAATAGAAAAGGATGTCAGCTTTCGCCTCTCTCCTTCCACATAGTACTGGAAGTCCAAGCCACAGCAATCAGATAATTAGAAGAAATAAAAAGCATGCATATTGGAAAGGAAGAAGTAAAACTATCATTATTTGCAGATGACATGATACCATATATAGAGAATCCTCAAGATTTTACCAAAAACCTACTAGAATTGGTAAATAAATTCAGTAAACTACAGGATACAAAATAAATATCCAGAAATTAGTTGCATTTTTATACAGCATTAAGGAACTACCAGAAAGTGCAATTAACAAAACAATCCCATTCATATTTGCTACAAAAATAATAAAGTACCTAGGAATAAATTTAATCAAGAATGTAAAAGACTCAGAAAATTATAAGACACTGAAGAAAGAAATTAAGAAAGATACAAATAAGTGGAAGCATATACCTTGTTCATGGATAGGAAAAATTAACATAATTAAAATGTGCATACTACACAAAGTAATCTATACATCCAACACAATTCCTATCAAGATACCGCTGACATGTTTTAACGAACTAGAACAAATATTACAAAATATTTTACCTCAACTTAGTAGATATAATAATTTCTTCTCTGGGATCAGCTGAACACTGGAAGTACCATTATTTCTAAAGGCTTTAACTTGTAAAACAAATGTAGAAGAAAAACAGAGGGTACTGAAAGAAGCAAGGTCTGTGCACAGCCAAAAAAAAAAAAAAGTCAAAATCAATCCACTATTTAAGATGTAAAACTCCAAAAGGAATAAGTTGTAGTTCCAGTAGCTTAAAATAAACTTGAGTTATATTATTGGAGGGGGTGAAATCTGATTCAAAAACCAAATTCATATTTTACTATGGATTTGGCACTGTCCCTAGGACAACTTTCATAAAAGTGAGTTCTGCAGTACACCACTTCTGTGATATATTTCACAAAAACAGCATTCCAGAGTAAAATAAGTATTCGAAGAAAAAAAACTTCTTAATTTGCTACAATATATCTAAAATACTATCATTTAACATGTAATAATTACATAAGCTATTGGCATGTTTTAAATTTTTTGTATTAATTCTTCAAAATCCAGTATGTACTTTTAATACATGTAAAAATATGTATGTGTGTAAATGTATGTGTTTGGTAATATTGCAATTCATATTACTTAAAAAAGTAATTCTTTAAACAAGTGAATTAATGTAGGCATTTTGAAATAATGAAAAGGAAACTGTATTAATATGATTTGAGAAGCTGATAGAAGGCAGCTAATTGTAGGGATGTGAAAGGAAAAAAAAAAGTACACATTGGTGGTTACAGAATAGACAGGGGGATGCTAAGAAGAAGAAAAGAAATGGAGAAGCCTAAGAATTTATATGCATGTCACATGGACATGAACTAAGGAGGGCATTGCCGGAGGAAATGGGGTACCGGGTGCAGGGGGGCAAAGAGGGGAAAATTGGGACAAAATAAATAAAATATATTTAAGAAAAAAATTTGACAAAGGAATCAAAAGCATACAATGGGGTAAAGACAATCTATTAGATAAATGGTGGTGTAAAAATTGGACAGATACATGCAAATAATGAAACTAATTACCTTCTTATACTACACACAATAAACTCAAAATGAGTTTAAGACTTAAATGTTAGACTTGAAATCATGAAAGTCCTAAAAAAACCTAGGCAGTAAAATTTTGGATATTTCTCATAGTAATTATTATATTATTTTTTTGCTACATAACCTCAGGCAAGGATAACAAAAGAAAAAGTAAACAAATGGAACTACATCAAACTACAAGGACTTTGCACTGCAAAGGAAAATACCAACAAAATGAAAAGGCAACCCACTGCATGTTAGGACATATTTATCAGTGACATATCTGATAAGAGCTTAATATCCAAAATTAAAGGAGCTCATTAAGCTCAACACCAAAATAATCAACAATCCAGTTTTAAAACTGGGCAAAGGACTTTAATAGATACTTTTCCATAGAGGATGTACAGATGGCCAACAGACACATGGAAAAGACACTCAACATCACCAATTATCAGAGAGATGCAAATAAAAATCTAAACGAGATGTTGTCTTACATGTCAGAATGGCTGTCATAAATAAATTAACAAACGATGAGTGTTGACGAGGATGTGGAGAAATGGGAACCTTTATGCACTGTTGGTGGGAATGCAGACTGGTGCACCCACTGTGGAAAGTGGTATGGAGTTAACTTGGGGAAAAAAAAAAAAAAAAAGGAACTGCCTTATAACCTAGTAATTCTACTTCTGGGAATTTATCTGAAGAAATTAGAACACTATTTCAAAAGAACATGCATACAAGGTCTGTCCAGAAGGTATCCAGGCATGTCATATAAAAATAAGAGACATGTAGCCCTGGCTGGTAGCACAGTGGTTAAGGCGCCGGCCTGCGAACGAACCCAAAGGTGGCAGGTTCGATTCCCCAGCCAGGGCACATAACCAGGTTGCAAACCAGGTCTCCAGTCAGGTCTGTGGCTGGAGGCAGGTGAAATGCAACCATACATTGATGTCTCTCTCCCTCTCTGCCTCTCTCCCTTCCCCTCTTTCTAAAAAATAATGAAATAAAATCTTTAAAAAAAAAAAAAAAAAAACAAAAATAAGAGATATGTACTGAAAAAGATACCAGAAACATACATTAGACAATGATACCTCAGTCTGCTTCAAAATAGGCATCTTGCGACCTCACACAGTTCTCCCAATCACCATTAGCTGCCCTGCTGTATTTTCCTGAATCTCATCTATGGTCTAAAATCTCTAACCTTTCAGAGGAGGTTTTAGTTTTGGGAAAAGCCAGATGTCACAGGGTGCCGAATCTGGTTTGTAGTGGGGCTGAGTTACCTAGGGGATTTGATGTTTCACCAAGAAACTGCATAAAATGTGATGCATGAATGGGCACACTGTCATGAAGGAGCTGCCAATCACCAGTTGCCCATACTTGCAGCCTTCTAAATCATCCAGATGGTTTCCATGTTCAAGCTTAATACAAAATTTGATGCAGACTTTTTGCTGTCCTCACTCATCATTTTGAAAGTGATAGCCACACACTACGCATGCTCACTCAATAGCATCTACTGCCCCACTGACTAGTACAGTGAAGTCGTCATTGTCCATGCATGTGCATTTGTATCCACTCTTCTTTTCTGCTAGGTTACAACATCATGCAAACTGTTCTCATATTAACAATGGCTGAACTCTTCTGGACAGACCTTTAATGCACTCCTATGTTCACTGAAGCATTATTTACAATAGACAAGTTTTGGAAGCAGCCCAAATGCCCATCAGTTGATGAGTGTTTAAAAAGCTGTTACATTTAAACAATGGAATACTACTTGGCTATAAAAATAAAAGGAAATACTGCCACTTGCAAGAGCATGAATGGACCTGGAATATATTTTGTTAATTTAAATAAGCCAGAGAAAGACACTCAACATCCCATGATTTCACTTATATATGGAATCTAATGAACAAATTAGAAACAGACTCATAGATACAGAGAACAGATTGACAGCTGTCAAAGAGGAAGGGGGATGTGAAAAAGATGAAAGGATTAAGCAAAGGAAAAAACTCATAAGACGCAGGCAACAATCTGGGATTATAAGAAAAGTGAGATGGAAAAAAGTAAAGAGGGTAAAGTGGGGCTAAGTGGTGAGGGAAGGAGACTTGACTTGGGGTGGAGAATACACAATAAAATACATAAATGATGTATGATAGACCTGTACACCTGAAACCTATATAATTTTATTAACCAAAGTCACCCCAATATATTCAATAATGTTATTCTTATTAACAAATGAATCATGTACTTGACATACTGTATATGGAAAGGGATGTAAGTAATTAAGTATTTTAACTATATTTTGCTGAAATTCCATATTCCTTTTCTAAAGTAGAGACTGTCTACTTACATACAACTTCCATTTTTCCCTACCATATACAATACCCCATAAATTGCCTTTGCTGTGCTGATGAAGACGATGAGTTACTCATTTGTTAATTTAATTACCATATTTGAATAGAGCTATGAACAAAAAAAGACAAAAAGTCCTACTTTAAAATGGAACATCCTTCTAGTTGCTGGAGATGACTGTCAAACAAAAGCTTTAAAATGTGAAGGGGAAAGCAGGAGGCCACACAAGCTCAGCCTGGTGGCTGCATGCAAGCCTGGGTGGAAGAGCAGAAAGCACCCAGGAGGGGCATCAGTGTGTAAAAGGAGGCACCTGGCTCCACACGCCTGTCCCTGCTTCAATAGGAAAAGGCTGGTGGAGCTTTTATCACCAGTGTCTGCAGGAAGCTTTGATTCATTTCACTGTGGCTTCTCTCTCTCTAGGAGCACAATCTCATCCAACTCCTTCATCTGTACATGCATGTGGCATTGGCAGTCATCTGACTTTGAAACATTTTCAAGAAAGTGCACGTGCACGTGTATGTATGTTATGTGCTGTTGTGTCAGCTCCCACACCTGGAGACCTCAGAAGTGAGGTCCACTATCTCAGTGACCCTGCTCAGCTGCGGACTCAGCCTTGGACTTCTTTATGGAGTCCATCCATCTCATATTTGTTCTTCCTTTTTTTCCTGCTGTCTATTTTTTTTTTTTTTCCCAGCACTGGTATATTTTCCAAAGAACTTTGCTTTTTCATGAGGTGCCCAAAATAGGACAATTTCATTTTTGTCATTTTGGCCTCTGGCAATGCTTCAGGTTTCATTTGCTCTAGGACCCACTTGTTCATGTCTCTGGTGGTCCATGGTAGCTGTAGAGCTCCATCCAGCACCACTGCAAATGAATCCATTTTTTCCCTATCAGCCTTCTTCACTGTCCAACTTTTGCATCTATATGTAGTAATTGAAAATACCAGAGTGTGTTCTCTAAAGACACATTCTTGCTCTTCATGATCTTTCCTAGTTCTCCCACTGCTGCCCTTCCAAGTCTCGGCCTTCTCTTCATTTCTTGGCTGCAGTCTCCATTGGAATTGATGAGTAAACCAAGGTAAGCAATATCTTTTGTAGAAGTTTCAGTGGCCTCATTTTCTGTGTTAAAGTTGTATATGCCTTCTGTAATCATGACTTTTGTCTTGATGCTCATATGCAGTCCTGCTTTGGCACTTTCTTCTTTCACTTTCATCAGAAGTTGTTTCAAATCATTGCTAGCTTGCTCCAGTAGGATGCTGTCTTCTGCACATCTCAAGTTATTGATACCTTATGTTACTGATGTTTCTTCCACCAATTTTCACTCCCTCCCCTGAGTCCAGCCCAGTTTTTCCTATGATACATTCTGTGTACAGATTAAACAAATAGGGGGATAAACTCCACCCTTGTCTGACACCTTTGCCTATAGAAAACCATTTTGTCTCTATACTCTGTGACAGTGAGTTCCTGTCCACAATACAGGTTACCCATCAGGACAATTCAGTGCTGAGGCATGGCCATTTCTTTCAGAGCAACCCAGAGCTTTCCATGATCCATGCAAAGGCTCTAGAAAATATAGACAAATCTGAAATTCTTTGGAGCATGCCAGTATTCAGCATGTGCTCGCAATTAGATCTTGAGTACCTCTTCCCCTTCCAAATCCAGCTAGAACACCAATCATTTCTTGCTCCCTATATGGCAGAGCCTTTGCATCGCATGACCTCAGCATCGCTTCACTTGTGCAGGACATTAGAGCAAAGGTCCTACAGTTACCACACTCCTTGCCATCTCCCTTTTTGAAGATTGGGATGCACACTAATGTTTCATGTCCGTAGGCCATATTTTTTTTTCAATTTCTAACAGATTCAGTCTGCGTAGCTTGAAATCATTCTATTGCTATCCAGATATAAAAGTGGGGCAGTAATACTTTCATGCGGCAGTAACAGTAAACAATCAGAGCATTGCCTGCCCTCTGGAAAGTGTGCCAGGACTGTTGGGCACCGTACAGCAAGGGCCACACCACACCTACAAGCAGTTTGCCTTGAACTAGTTAGTATAAAAGCTGAATTTTTCAAAAAGAAGAAACCAGGGTAGTGCATTTTGCATTCATCCATTACGAAGATTAATGAGACTCTTCCAGATGCAAATATAAGGCCTTAGAACTAACATTAGAAGGATGCGATTGACTAAATCATGGCATTATGATTTCCATCAATGTTTCTGAACTGGCTTCATGAGATGCTCAATGGGTATTGCCAGTGATGAATGGAGTCCCATCTCCCCGATGCTCCAGCAAATCCCGCACGTCCATTTGCAATGCTGCAAATCGCATGTCACTCACAATCATGAAGAGCCAAAATAAGAATTTTTAATTCCTCGAACTCTTAAAATGATAACATATTAAAGACATTAATATTCTCACAATCTTACTTCAGAATCAATCCAGAAAGTCCATATCACCAACCACAGCTGTCACTCACGCATGGCACCTGAATCCTGGAACCCCCTCCCTACCCCCTCACACAGAAACCACCTGGCTGCTACCTAATAGGGTCTGCAGCATCCTCTGGGGTCCTGCTCTCTCTTGTTATCCTACATCAGTGCACCTGCTTGAGGGTTTAAGACACCAACGGCCCTAGAGGCTGAGCATGTATTTCTGCTGAAATCCCATAAAACTTTTCAAAGAATCAGACCACTAAAAGAAGTCACCAGTTCTACCAGTGGATTTTAGTGGCAGGGGATATTAGGGAATTTACATAGTAAAGTGTGGACCATATTTAATGTTCACCAGGAGTACATAAATCCAGCACCTTAATCAGACTGCACCATCAGTCGAAAGTCAAACCTAGGTCAGTATACATATGTGTGTGTATATATTTTAACAGAATCTATATAATACAGCTCTGAACCATTTAGGATGTAATTCAAGCACACCATCTCTTAGAAGCCCCTCCTTCCCTAATCTGACTGACTTTCCTTAGAATCCTATTCAACTCCTATCCTCTTTGCACAACATATTGGATGTGGTCCCTCATGTGACACTGTGAGAGGAACTTGGGAGGTGAATCAGGTCTTGCTCATTTCTGTGTCCACCTTCCACACCTTCCACAATCCTTGGCACAGCAGTCACTGAATAACTCTTGGGGGTGGGGGTGGGGGGTGAATGAACATCACAGAGGCTGGAAGATAAATATGCACAAGAACTTCGGGCTTGTTCAAAGAGTTGAAGCCTTTGAATGTTTCAAAAAGCATAACCAGGGGCCCTGGTTGGTAGAACAGTGGATAAGGCGCCAGCCTGCAAATCCAAAGGTCGCAGGTTCGATTCCCCAGCCAGGGCACATAACCAGGTTGCAAACCAGGTCTCCAGTCAGGTCTGTGGCTGGAGGCAGGTGAAACGCAACCATACATTGATAAAAAAAATAAATTAAATTTAAAAAAAAAGCATAACCATACAGACTAAAGGAAAGAAGGAACTGGAAGAAAAAGATTAATTAGAAATAAATACTTATCTTCAGTTTCAGTTTGTTCCAGAGCAGGTGCCTTTTTAAAGTTATTCTGCTGCAGTTTGCAACAACAAAAACAAAGCTCTTCTGCTCCAGAATTGTAATTGCATAGACTTTAAGTCATTTTTCTAGGTTCTCCTCCTTTCCCCAAGAGGCCAAATGATGACTTGGTGAAATCTGGAGAGACCCTCACTGACTGCCATCTGCCAAATAAATCCCTATAACTGTCCAAACCCACAATAAGTAGTAGTTTTACAGAAATCCTTGGAGTTGTGTAGTCCATAAGTTGTTCAACTGATACCCAATGTCCCCAAGCATGCCCCAGTTCCACTTACATCCTACCCATCCCTCTCCCAACTTTTAAGAATTCTAAGTGACATCTGCATTTAAAGCAAACCTGCAGCAAAAATTTTACTTTACTGCTTCTCTAAGTGACTGATATAGGTCCCATTTATTACACGACCTTCAAAAGACTAAGCACCTATTGCTTTCCACACTTTGTACCTGGCACTGAATGACCCTTTCAGCATCAAAGAAAGACCAGAGAAAGAAGCAGAGATATCTCTTATTTGGTTGTCATGCAGATTTATTTGGAGGTAATTGTTTTCAAGTCATGATAAGCAGTAAGGTTTGAAAAGACCTCTTTCTTGTAAGTCACATTTTCTTTCATGGAAGACAACAATATATTTTATTTTTATTATTTATTATTTTTAAAAAGATTTATTTTATTTTATTATTTTTAGAGAGAGGGGACAGGAGAGAGCCAGAGAGGGAGAGAAACATCAATGTATGGTTACCTTTCACCTGCCTCCAGCTACAGAAGCAGCTGGAGACCTGGCTTGCAACCTAGTTATGTGCCCTGGCTGGGAATCAAACCAGCGACCTTTGGATTCCCAGGCTGGTGCCTTATCCACTGTGTCACCAGCCAGGGCTTTATTTTTATTTTTAAAATATCTTTTCACAATTCTGGAATTATATAAAGTCCTAAGTGGATGATTTACAATCTATTTAAATTAATAGATGTCTTAAATGTGCTAAAATTTAAGCAAATTTAATTTATATCTAAATTAGAATACAACCAATCCATGTTTAAAATAGAAAGGCTTACCAACTGAAACACTGTTAGCCGTCCATCTGAGTTGCTGCATGCACTTTAAGTTCAAAGGATGGTATCTTTGAACATATTCTCTAATTCCAACTTTATACTATTTCCTCCATTCAGATTGGCATTACCAATCAATTAAAGTCTCAGAGTTTTAGGCCTGATTCATGCACACAGGCAAGCCTCCAAACTCAAGTTCCACTAGGAGCTGAGCTCGGTAACTCCTGTTCCCTGGTTGCAGGCTCAGTCAGGACCCACTGTGGGAAGGTTAACATTGCCTGACACACAGGTGGGCCTCCTGCAAGGGTGACCAAGAATTCCCATTAAAACAAGAGTCATGAGGAAGCACAAATTAAGGTTACGGTTGGTTTCCTGCCCCATGATATCACCTTAACTTTTAAAATTAGAGTAAATTTATTTGTGAAAAAGTTAAGCTGGTAGTGCTACCCACCCATCCTGCCCCTTGCCAAAGGAATCCCCTTGGAAACATTTATCTGGCCCCCTAAGTTTTTTTTTAGAACAAATATTTCCAAAACTCTATATTCTTAAGGATTCAATAATATAACCCCTGTATAATCTGTTAGGTAGAACTAATAATGAAAGGTATAACTTGATACAGAAAATTTAGTTTTAAAAATATTTGTTTTACAGAAATGTACATATACACTAATATACATTCAACCACTGACTTATTCCACGAACATTTACTGAGTCCCTTTTATGCAATTTCAAGTGCCTATTCAAATAATTACTACCTATCCATATGACATACAACTTATCTAGTCATTTTCTATTTTGCAATAATACAGAGTTGGGAATTTTCGCCTTTCTATGTGCGTATCTATTTTAGTGGAAGAAGCTATGGATTTTGCAACTACTTTTGTAATTGGAAAGAACAACAAGTATCTTTTTAAATCAACTACTGCTTCTCCTTAGTTATATAAAATCAACCAATGGGGAACTAATGGAAGGAAAATAAAAAAACAAATAGGGAGTCATCAAATAGTTACCTACACTGAGAGTTGGGGCACCCAAACAAAAGCTTTAGAATACCTGGAATATTAATTTGAAACTGGATTGTGGATTTGAGTCTAGATAAAGTCTTCCAAGAAGTTGATAATGCATCTCACAACAGGACTTCACATAAATCCTCATTATTTATATTTGTACTTGATTGATATTTCACCCTTGTGCAGGAGCAAGAAAAAAAAATAACACAAACCTAAGACCACTAAATACCAGTAAGACTGAAACTTGAATTCACAGGGTTTGGACTGTCTAACGAGCAGAAGAACCAGGCAATTGGGTCAGGTGGTAAGATGAGTTATCAGGTAAAGCAGGATCTTGGGGCTTCAGCTAGAAGGCTAATAGCGAATGGAGTACTAAGCAGCTCAAGGAGACTTTGATCCCAGTGTAGCCACCTCATCATCAACACCCCCCACCCAAAGTTTAGTGCCCTGCAAAGAGGAAGACAGTAAAACAAAAACAAACACCCTCTGCTGAACATTGTTTGCCTGAAAACTACTATCAAGTTCTAAAACAGTTCTCACTTGTTCTTATATTTCAACAGAATATTTAAAGTTTCTCGAAGGCTAAAATAAATATATAAATTAAAAAACCCATTACACGTTACTTCTACAAACAAATCATGGTTTTAGGCAATGTTAATCAACAAAGAGGATTAAACTAGAAGGCTTTAAAATTAGCCATGACCTTATTAATGGCTTCATTACTTTCAAGATTTCATTTGTAGGATTATGTCACCTCAGCCTTTAATTTAATTGCTGCATCTCCAACTACATTAGAATAGCTTAATGGACGGTGATTGCTTGTTTTTACTCACCAAAAATTAACATTTGCAGAACATATAAAACCAAAGAGCCACTTAATTCATGCATGTATAGATTTATACTTTGAGACTGATGCTCTATTAGGAAGTGTGACAAGAACCAACATGACGTGGCCTGATACAATCAGGGATGAGGCTGAGGAGGTCTCAGAGCCCAGACACCATGCTGTGGGCTTAGACTGCATCATTGAGACAAGAAAATGCCAAAGGATAATTTTAAACTGGGGAATGAGATGTCAGATTTTTATTTTAGATCTAAAATTTCAGCTATTGGGTGAAGTAGGAATTTGAGGAGAGCAGGGCTGGAGGCCAGGAGGAGAGTTAAGAGACTATGCCAATACCCATGTGTGGTAGTACGGAAGGAGAGAAGGAACTTGGAGTGACTTAGGATATAAAATTGGTAGGCCTTGTCACTGACTGATATGTGAGGAGGGATGCTGGATGTGAAAGAAAGGCTTATGGCTTGAGCAGATGTGTGGGCGGTGACAGCATTCTCCCACATTAGACTCATAAAACTAGAGGAGGTTTGGAATGAAAAATGATGAATCTGGTTTTGGATAAGTTGGTTTTAGGTGCCTGAGAAACACAGGAAGAACACTTTCCCAGCTAGTCCTTAGAATAGCCGTTAAACTTACTAAAAAAAAAAAAAAAAAAAAACACTTAGGGTGTAGCAGTGGTACACAGCTTCTTCCCTAGGGAATCCAAAATTAGGTGGCAAGCATCAATAGAAGAGAGTCTTTAAAGAGACAGTTGAGGAATAATCAGAAAAGAAGAAAGAAACAAGAGATGACAGTAGCCTACTGAAAGCTAAGAGAGCAATTTGAGGATCGCCCCAGGGTGACCTGCAATGAAAAGAACTGAACTGCTTGATGAATTAGGATCCAGGGGGCCATTAGGAAATGGACAACATGGCTGCTGTAACAATTTCCACAAACTACTGCTTTCCAACAACACAAATTTCTTACATTGTAGTTCTAGAGGTCAGAAGTCTAAAATGGGGTTCCGTGGGCCTGAGTCAAGATGCTGGCAGGGCTGCAGTTGCTCTGGAGGCGTGGGGAGCCTGGCTTTCTCCAGTTTCTGGAGCCCACTTGCATCCTGTCTCCCAGCCTGCAGCCTAACAGCTTTGGATGGCTCTGACTTGTACTTCCTGCCCTTGATTCACTTACAAAGACTCCATGGGCCCATCTGGGAAAATCTTCCCATTTTAAGATCCTTAACTTAATCAGATCTGCTCCTTTGTTGTTGTTGTTGTGCAAAGTAACATATTCACAGGTTCCAGGGATTAGGGTATGGGTATTTTGGGGGAACTATATTATTCTACCTACAAATGGAGTAAACAACATGTGGGAAAGATACAGCTGTCAGTATCGAATCTAGATCAGTATTTCAAGAAGTTTGGATTATAAATGAAGAGAAAAAATTGGAAGGAAAAATTGGAGAGAAAACAGCTAGAGGGTAAAAAGATTCTTCCTTCCTTCTTTGTATTTTTTTATAAAGACATTGCATGTTTACCAGCTCTGCAGAATGGCCAGCAGGGCAGCACTGGTTGAAGTGAGGACTAAGATGAGAGACTGAGGTGCAGGCTTTTGGCAGGGTAGGGCTGGAATTTGGCAGACTGTTCACCACTCTAGCCTGGAACAAGGAAAGCGGAGCCTTAGCAAGGAAGGAGAGATGGTGCCTGGGTGCAGATGTAGGTGGGTGGTAGGTGTGAAGATGTGAGGTATGCTGAAGGAACAACAAAGTTTGGAACATTTGCTGAGAGAAAGGAGCAGGCCAAATTAAGAGAGGGAGAGCTGAGGACCTGGAGATGCGCCCTGTTCAGTTCATTAGCAGCAGCGACCGCAATGGCACCAACTTGCAAAACTCAAGTAACAATGAGATTTACTACATTTGAGAACTACTTTCTCACATTTCAAGAAGAGTCGAGATAAATAATACCAAGTCAATGTAAGTATATAAAGTTGTGTTTGATTTTTTGAAGGGCAAATAGGACTTTGTTATATGACCCAACATTTTAAAAACAGCACACATTTAATAACTGCCTGGATCTAAGAAAATTAGTTTTGTTCTGTGTTTGCCAGACTTGCATTGACACAGCTGGATTCCAGTTTCAATGGTGGAAAAACAACTCCACAAAGGTCTTTTCTTTTAAAAGTGTCATTTTTCTCCTTAGTGGTAAAATGTATGCAAAAAGCATGATTACGGTATTTACATTTCCATTAAGGTGTCCTCACCAAGCAGGGGAGTGTAGCCTGCTATTTTCCTCCTATTTAGCTTTATAGCAGCACAGTAGCTATTTTATTTCAATTATATTTAAGAACAATGCTTTTTGGGTGGCAAATGATTCCATGGTGACAGTCAGCAAATATCTTAAGAGCTGTCTTTCTATGGAGATTTTAACTACAGATTCTGGTAACAATATAAAAATATGAATTGCATGGTGTCCTTCAGTAAAAAAAAAAAAATTACTGGCTAGCATTTATTTCACCATTTCTTTGTTAGAACTCAAAGCACACTAAAGTTTGACATTGAAATTGAACAACTCACATGAAAAGACTTTTTGATGTCCAAAAACACTGAATAAAGTTTACAAATATCACACATATAGACTTCATTGTTAAAGAGACCTTAATAAACTAATATATATTGGTGTTCTAACTTGTTTTTTCATTAGCCCAAGAGCAGAGCTTTTTAAAGGTGTATGGACCTGTTGCAAGAGTCAACTGAAATGCTTGTTGAAAATGTGAGTTCTTAGTCCCCAACCAGATCTACTGAATTGGAATACTTCTGAGGTGGAGTCAAAAAAAACTGCATCCATGAGAAGCACTTCGAGTCCTTTGTATACATGCTAAAATTTTAAAAATCAGTGTTTTGGAACACAGTCTGAGACAGTCCTGAAGGTCATGATTCTTGACAAAATCATATTGTTTTGATGTTTGTGTCTTTGTAGTACAGTTTGAAGTCAGGGAGTATGGTACCTCCAGCTTTGTTCTTTTTCCTCAGGATTGCTTTCTTCAGAGTCTTTCGTGGTTCCGTACAATTTTTGTTGTTGTTGTTCTATTCTGTGAAAAATGTCATTGGGATTTTGATAGAGTTTGAATTAAATCTGTATATTGCTTTAGTAATATGGCCATTTTAACAACGTTTTTCTTCAAATCCATGAGCACAGGCTATATTTTCATTTCTCTGTGTCTTCTTAATTTCCTTTAACAACATCTTATAGTTCTTATTACATAGGTCTTTCACTTCCTTTGTTAAGTTTATTCTTGGGTATTTTATCTTTTTTTTTTTTTTTTAAGACTTTTTAATTCATTATTTTTAGAGAGAAGAGCAGGCGGGGAGGACGAAAGGGAGAGAAACATCAATGTATGGTTACCTTTCACCTGCCTCCAGCTGGGGACCTGGCTGGAGACCACGCTTGCAACCTGGTTATGTGCCCTGGCTGGGAATGGAATCAGCGAACTTTGGATTCGCAGGGCGGTGCCTATCTACCGAGCCACACCAGTCCGGGTAGGTATTTTATCCTTTTTTGTTGCAACTGTAAATGGAATCTTTTTTTCCATTTCTTTTTCTGATATTTCATTGTTGGTACATAGAAATACAATGGATTTTCGTATACTGATTTTTTACCCTGCAACTTTACTACATCTGTTTTTTGTTTGTAACGGTCCTTTGGTTGAATCTTTAGGGTTTTCTCTATATAGAATGTCATCTGAAAATTGTGACAGTTTCACTTCTTCATTCCCAACTTGGATATCTTTTTTTGTTCCTTCTGGGAATACTTATTTATTTGGGCTATTAACAACGAGATTGGCAAAACAAACAAAAAACAACTTCTAAACACAGGATTCCAACTTGGATATCTTTTATTTCTTCCTCTTTATTTCCTCTTTTATTTCTTGCTTAACTGCTCTGGCTAGAACTTCCAGTACTATATTGAAAAACAGTTGTTAAAAATTAGCATTCTTGTCTTGTTTCTAATTTTAGAGGACTAGTTTTCAGGTTTTCACCATTAAGTATGATATTGGCACAGAGATTGTCATACATGGCCTTTATTATGTTTAGGTATATGTACTTTCCTTCTATACCCATTCTATTAAGTGTTTTAATCATCAGTGGGGGGCTGTATCTTGTCAAATGCCTTTTCTACATCTATTGATATGATATATGACTTATCTTTTATTGTAATGGATCACAATGATTGATTTATATATGTTAAACCACCCTTTTATCTCAGGGATGAACCCCACTTAATTATAACATATTATCTTTTTTTTTTTTTTTTTTAAAGATTTTACTTATTATTTCTAGAGAGAGGGTAAGGGAGAGAGGCAGAGAGGGAGAGAAACATCAGTGTATGGTTGCCTTTCACCTGCCTCCAGCTACGGACCTGGCTGGAGACCTGAACTGCACCCTGGTTACGTGACCTGGCTGGGAATCAAATCAGTGATCTTTGTGTTCACAGTCTGGTGCCTATCCACTGAGCTATGAGCCACAACCTTACATTATCTTTTTAATGTATAGTTGTATTCGTTTAGGATTTTTGCCCATATATTCATCAGAGATGTTAACCTATAATTTTCTATTTTGTATTGTTCTTGCCATATTTTGGTAGCCTCATAAAGTGAGTTAGGAAGTATTCTGTCTCCTTTTTTTTTTTTTTTTTTTTTGGAAATGGATAGGTACTAAACCTTCTTTCAACATTTGGCAGAATTCACCACATAGAGAGCCCACATAGAAACCCATATATATATGTAATCTTTTTGAGGGTTATAGGATTTTTAAAAATTTTTTTAAAAATTTTATTGTTGTTATATTACATCCATCCCCTTTTTGCTCCCCTCTGTCCCCCTCCCCACCCACCCATTCCCCCCAAAGTCAATCCCACGTGTTGTCCATGTCCTATATGGGTAATTTTTGACAAAGGAGCCAAAACATAGTATGGAGAAAGGAAAGCCTGCTGGGAAAATTGAAAAGCCACAAGCAAAATAATAAAACTAGACTGCCATCTGACACCATACACAAAAATTAACTCAAAATGGTATAAAAACTTGTAATATAGGACCTGAAACAATAAATTCCATGGAAGAAAACACAGGCATTGAACTTACAAACCTTGGTGTCAGAGGGCTTTTTGTGAACTTGACACCAAAGGCAAAGAAAGTAAAAGCAAAAATAAATGCACGAGACTACATCAAACTAGAAAGGTTCTGCACAACAAAAGAAACCAAACCAAAACAAAAGCAACCAACTGAACTGAAGAAAATATTTGAAAATGATACCTCTGATAAGGGGCTAATATCCAAAAATATGTAAAGAACTAATACAACTGAACAATTAAAAAAAATCAAATGAACCAACTTAAAAAAAAATAGGTGGAGGATCTGAATAGACATTTTTCCAAGAAATATATGCAGACAGACTGCTGATAAATGAAAAGACAATTAACATTACTAGTTCTAAGGGAAATGCTAATCAAAACTACCATGAGATACCACCTAATACCTGTTACAATGACTTATCAACAAAACAAGAAATAACAAGTGTTGGAGAGACTGTGGAGAAAAGGGAGTCCTCACACACTGCTGGTGGGATTATAAATTGGTACAGTTACTATGGAAGTAGAACTTTCCATTATTTGAGATGCTTTTAAAAGTTAAGAACTAGAGATACCTTATGACCCTAGTAATCCCTCTTCTGGGTATCTACCCCAAAAATTTGAAAACACTTATTCATAAAGATAATATGCACCCCTATGTTCATTGCAGTATTATTTACAATAGCCAAGACATGGAAACAACCTTAGTATACCTCAATGGATAGCTGGATAATGGCCCAAATATACAAGGGAATACTACTCAGCCAAAAAAAGATAAAATATTGCCACTTGTGACAACATGAATGGATCTTCAGAGTATCATGCTAAGAGAAATAAGTCAGAGAGAAAGGACCAGAACTGTATGATTTTACTTACATGTGGGATATAAGACAAAAAGCAACAAATGAACAAACAAAGCGGAGTCACAAACACAGACACAGACAACAGTATGGTGGTTACAGTTGGTGGGGGGCAGGGAGTGGAACGAAGAGGATAAAGGGGGTCAAATATATGGTGATGGAAGGAGACTAGACTAAGTGGTAGGAGACACAATGGAGTACACAGGTGTTATAAAAGTTGCACAACTAAAATTTGTATATTATTATTAACCAATGTCACTACAGTATATTTAACTAAAAAAAAAAAAAAAATCAAGATTTATGCCTCCTTGCCCTGTCTGGAGATAACATTATAAATAGAAATGTCAAACTTTTAGACAAGGTTTGAGAAATTCAAGCCTCTGTATCTCCATGGAGCATTACAAGCTTGTAATCAGCCAAGAATACCATGAAAGCAGAACATGAAGAACTTCAAAGAATTCCATGAAAGTATAAAATGGAGACTTTCAAACTGTCAAAGTACAAATGAAAATTGAGATCACATTTTTATACTACTATCCTCTTATTCATTCTCAGATAAGCCATTTGCAGCACTTTTATTTCAAGTATTGATACTGTAGAGGCAATGTGGAATGCATCTTACTGAACTCGATAAGGCCTAATTTAAAGAGAAATTGTTCATGATATGATGTGATTTGTGAAGAATACTTAAGAGACCAAGCTATTTAATGACCGAAGCAGCAGGACTGTATCCCCATCTTTTATATGCATGTTAAGTATAAGGATTAAAGCCTAATCATATTCATTTCATTCCTTTCTTGTTTCTGCATTTTAGATGAGGGTGCTGTGATTTCCTGAGAGCAAAGGTCCATTTGCTAAGTGTGAACAGCAACATCAGACCCTTCACTAGTGCTATCTGCAGACAAGGTACCACACTAACACTCAGTCCTCCTTAAGCTCACGAGGTCAGCACCAATATCATCCTCCTTCTGCAGATGAGGAAAACAAAGCATTGAGCTCACACAGCTGATGGTGGAAGAGCTCAGAACCAAGTTCAGGCAGTGTGGCTCCATAGCTGATACTCATGTGCATTCCTCCCACTCAACTTCCTCCCACTTTAGAGCAGAGCTGTAGCTATCAAGGGGAGTTGCTTGTAGAGAGGAGTGTATCAGGGTTATAGCTCTATGCTAGCAAACATCTGGTTGATGACACTTCTTTAAGTAGAAACTAAACAAAACTAAAGCAAGAAGGGCTCACCGAGTGACAATGGAGAAGTCTGTCCATTACTTAATTTTACAAAATACTGCGGAAATGATTTGACCAGGGCCCACTTCTCCCATATGTAGATAATTTTTTATCTAAAAATGATGACACTTTTTTAGGGTCCTGTTTGCCTGACTCATATCACTCAGAATCATACTGGCTCCATGATTCTGATAATGAGGACCAGAGAGGGAGTAGGCCAGCACTGGAACAGCTGCTCAAGCGTCCAGCCACTTCCCTCTCCCTCCTCGTGGCCCTCATCCTCAGGATTGTTAAGATGAACCCCACCTTGGAGCACCCATCAAAAGTCCCAGGAAGGGAGAAGAAATAATGGCAGATGGAAAAGGCTGGGTCAGATCCACTTTAATCAGGAAAACTAGCTTTGCAGGAAGTGCCATCTGAGACTCACTTCTTACTCATTAATCAGAACAAGGTCACATGGCTGCCTCTTGCTACAGGGGATCCTGAGATATTGAACCTTTCAGCTGGATGCAGTGCCAGCCTAAACAAAATTAGGATTCTATTAAGTAAGGAAAAAGACAGGCTAGGTATTAGATAGGCAAGTACAATGGTCTTCCATAATGCAGGAGGAGGCAGGAACACAGAGAGCACTGCTGCCTCAGGTTGAAGTGTTCTTGCTAGTGAAAACACAACACGAAAACAGAAAAAATGCACTCTTGGCAAAGAAATGCAGATTTATGAATCATTTACAACAGCTAAGTCTTTGAGGTTTCCAGTTATAAGCAAGATAAACAATAAGTACATGAACATTTTTTTTGTTCCTTAAGCCTTATTGTTCACATAGAATAGAAGGGTATGGTCAACTTTTCTTAGAAAAATCAAAATGTTACCAAGGGCATAAATAAATACTAGTAACAATGACACTGTGACTAAAGCATACAATCAGATAAATCAGATAATAGTTCATGAGTCAATAAGATTACACACACATAGAAATATTTCTAGATAGAGTATGAAGCTATCCCACAAAAAGCATTTTATAAAAAAATACATAAAATTGAGAAAGTGTCCCATTTCAACATTAAATTCACAACATTTAATCAATTATCCCTGGCTTGTTCCATATAGGTTCCACTAGAACCACATTTCTGATAATAAGATCCATGAGAATAATTAAATGATAAAATTCAGAATACTGCTTTATCTCTGAACAAAGAAAATGCCAAAACAAGTGCAGGCTAAACTTCAGATCATCAATTGACTGACTGTTTCTACTCCCATGAAATCAAAAAGTCTGAAGAGTAGAGTTTATCAGACACCAATTAGAAATTTTGGTGAAAGTTAGTTGATAGGAATTTCTTTATTGGGTATGTTCTTTATATAAGCTACACTCTTTTAGGAGTTTCAAGTTTCATGTTTCCATTTGAATGATGATTTTTAAGAGAAAGCAGAAGCACATGCTAAGTCATCTCATAGGTGTGTTATTTCATTGTCTGAAGTTAAGTTTATAAACATGAACTAAGAAATGCTACTTTCATTGTTCATCACTTCCATGTGACGGACAATGATAACAAATGCAGGCTCTCCTTGCTGCGTAACCGATGCACGGATGAGGCATGCGTAGGCCAAAGATCACGGCCGACAGAGCAGCAGAGGCCTGCGAGCTGACTGTGACAGGGGATTGTGCGCCCAGTCAGCATTTAGGTAGAGGCATACAAACGCCAAAGAACCTGCCACACAGCAGCCACCACATTCATGATTTGTGCAAGAGTTTAGATTAAAAAAGAAAATCATTATTAGCCATGTTAATGTTGTTCATTTGGATGTAATGGTTTTGCTGTTTTGTGTATGTATAATTTGTAAAGATGTTTTGTTTTATAGTTGTGTAATGACTGTAAACAGAAGTTTAGTCCTATTTTATCTTTTTATATTTAAGTAACATTATAATCAAAACAATTTAATTCTATACTACAGTATCAAAAGACTGTCTTTCCTTTTAAAAGAGTCTCTACACTACTCAAGTCTAAGAAACACACTTCCATTATTATATACTTTTGAAATAGATGTGGAAGGTACTAAAAATCAGTAATGCTTTTATCAATGATCAATAATACATTAACTAATTTTCTGTTTATTTTTTCCAACTGTTGCCAGGGTTTCTGCTGTCCTTTCTTTTAAGAAAATAACTTTCAATGGACATTGATGGCTTTCAAATACTACTTGACCTTTACAAATAGCAAAAGCCCAGTAAGAAGTTTTTAAAGAAAATGTCGCTAATAATAACCTTAGTCTTTGAATCCTGACACATCTGTGTTAGTTAATAAGTACTCTGAATCTTCTAGATGATCACACAAAGGAGTTTAATAAACCATAAGCCTATGTTAACTTACATTAATTACTAATTATAGTCAACATCAAAGAGATTATCATGAAACAATAAAATAAACCTAAAACCCAACAAAACAAACAAAAAAGGAAACAACAGAACAAATATCTGATCAAAGTTTGACCTTAAGATTTGCTTCTCCCTTTGCTGTTCTCTAAGAGGTTTCCTTCTGGGTGTGACTGAGAGCCACCTGTTGCCTTTACAAACGTCTGTTAAAACTGCCTGGCAGTAAATAACAAAACAGGCTGCTTGCGAAATGCAGCAGCCCAACAACACATGGGAGCTATAGGAGCTATAATTTCAAGACGTCTCTGGCTTTGTGTCGGTACTGTAGACCGGTTGTGCCAGCATCATACATGGAAACTTACCAGAATGCAATTCTCAGGCTCCACTCCAGACTTACTGCATCAAAATCTGGGGAAGAGCTAATCAACCTGTGGTTAAAGTAGTCTTCAGGTGATTCTGATGCATGCTAAAGCTCAGTAACTGCTAGTTTTAAGTGAAACCTGTTCAAAGCCCAGCCTCCTTACAGAGCAATGATGATAAAAACCATTATAAGATGTGATGGAATTAGCACATTGTTCATGACAATGACACATATATGCATACGAGTTTATGTTTCAAAGAAAAAGAAATAAGTATTATTTTTTTGTGAATGAAACCGTGTATGATGTTTGAATATGTAAATGAAAGATGTTTAAATATATAAATGAAGGGAAAAAGGTCTGTGTTTAAATTGTTTCAGTTAAAATTTGAAATAAATATATGGACATTAACATACAGTCTGCATTGCACTACTTTGTACTACCCTGTTACCTAATCAGACATGTGTCTGTTAAACAAGCAAGTTGAAAACTGACTATACCATACATCTCATTCGCTGATTCTTTCGTCACATAAAATCATGTCACCCAAAATAAGTGGCCCTTCTAAATAAATCACAATGAGAGCAAATCATGTCAGTCCCCATCCACTGAATTACCACTAGAGCCTCTCCTGGTAATAAAAGGAAATACAGCCTAAGTAGAAGAGCCATATTTTCAAGTTTACTTTTTATTTTACTTACAAACTAAAGGTTAGTTCTCTGTTCTAAAACCACTTCAAGCACAAGATGAAATATGTTGGAATCATTAGAAAAACTATTAAATCCTCTGCTGCTCCTTCCTTTAAGCTTCAATTGTGTAAACTCAATACTTTTAGATACCACATCTTTCTAAAGGTCACTAATAAAAGGCAGTCCTGTTTTAAGGACTGATCTACTCCCATGTCAAAAACTGCATCAAGTTGATTTGGAAGCAATATCCCGATTGTTCCAGAAGCCTACCTGTCTCCAGGTGAAGGTTTGGAACTTCGGGACTTCTTTACTTGGGCATACAAAGCATCCATCATGTGTCCTTCTCTTGGGCTCTGGGGTCTGGCACTGAGAGGCATGGAAGCCTCATAGGAAGAAACACCCCCATACATCAACTCATCGTCACAGCCGAATGTCCGATGAAAATCTTGAATTTCAGCATAGTCTCGTTCTCGAGCTTGTCGCTCTCTAAACTCTCGAGTTTTGGCTTGAATCCTGTAAAATTAGAACAAAGTTGAAATAAGAGAAACTTTGCCTTCTCTAGGAATTGCATATAGAAACATTCATCAAAATGTGTCATAAAATACATTTTATTTCATTCAGGTATAATAAATTGGTGGTATAAACGGATGTTATATTCATTTTAGAATATCAAGGTAATGGCAGGGATGCTCAAAAATGATCACTTCAGATAGTTTTTGTTGATGTTAATTCTACATAGTCATGATTAATATCTTAATTTAAATGGTCACTTAATTCAGTGGATTTAAAAATTCACAAGGCATTTAACTGGGGTTTCCTTGTGAACTTTTTTAAGGCAAGCAGTGATTTTTTAAAAAGTTACTCCCACCCTGGCTGGTGGCACAGTGGATAAGGTGCAGGCCTGCGAATCCAGGGGTCGCTGGTTCGATTCCCAGCCAGGGCACATAACCAGGTTGCAAGCCAGGTCTCCAGCTGGCTCTGCAGCTGGGGGCAGGTGAAAGGCAACCATACATTGATGTCTCTCTCCCTCTCTGCCTCTCTTCCTTACCCTCGCTATAAAAATAATAGATGGAATCTTTAAAAAAAAAAAAAGTTACTCCTATATACACACATACTACATATGCATCCATTTATGCATGGGTGGATAATGTATGTATCTTATTCATTATAACTATACCATACATATTCAACACATTATGAAGTTTAAACATAAATCCATATCATAATTCTTTATTAATAGCAAAAGAAGAATCTCAGTTTAATGACATCAGCTTTGATTTTATGTGCTGTACAAGGAACTGGCAAATCCTGATATTAAGGATAAGAAGGTATATATTCAATCAAATTCTGAAATAGAACTTGCCTTAACAAAGAAACTGACTTTCACTTAAGGTGTTTTTAATGTTTGCTAAGATTTTACTAAGCTACTTGGTACAAAGTTCTCTGCAAATAATAATATATTGATTTAATTTATTCTATGACAATCTTATTTATCTAGAAATAGAATTTTTATGATTTTCATAATGTTTGGTGCAAAATATTTTCGATAATTTCTGATGGGGAAATACTTAGAAATGTAAATGTTTACTTAAAAGTAAAGTCTTGCCCTGGCTGGTGGCACAGTCTACGAACCCAAAGGTTACTGGTTCGATTCTCAGCCGGGGCACATAACTAGGTTGCAGGCCAGATCTCCAGCCAGGTCTGTAGCTGGAGGCAGGTGAAAGGCAACCATACATTGATGTCTCTCTTCCTCTCTGCCTCTCTCCTTCCCCTCTCTCTAAAAATAATAATTTTTAAAAAATCTTTTAAAACAAATAAAAGTAAAGTCATATTTAATAAAGCAATATTTTAGACTGACTTAAATATCCTACTGCAGTTATTTACTTCTTTCATATTTAAAATAGGCCATTGCTTGCATAAATGACACTAAATATATAGTCAAAAGAATAAAGATACAAAAATGAGAGAAAGCCAGGACAAAAATAAAACTTACAGGCTGGTTATATCATGAATATGTTAAGGGTGTGAAAATCCCTAACAAAATATTAACAAATAGCACCCTGGCTGATGGCACAGCAGATAAGCCGACAAAGGTGGCTGGTTCGATTCCCAGCCAGGGCACATAACCAGGTTGCAAGCCAGGTCCGTAGCTGGAGGCAGGTGAAAAGCAACCATAAATTGATGTCTCTTTCCCTCTCTGCCTCTCTCCATTTCCCTCTCACTAAAGATAATGAATAAAATCTTTATAAAAACCCCCATAAATTAAAAAATATATATTAACAAGTAGAATTTAGCAATTTATAAAAAGAATTATACACCATGACTAAGTGATATTTATACAGAAATGCAAAGCTGGTTCAGTATTCAAGAGTCAATCAATGTCATCTATCATGTCAACAGGCTAAAGAAGAATCTATCAATTGATGCAGAAAAAGCATCTGATAAAATTTAGCACTCAGGGGGACAGAGGGGAGCAAAAAGGGGATGGATGTAATACAACAACAATAAAATTAAAAAAAAAAAAATTTAGCACTCATTTTAACAGAAACTTTATAGAAAAGAACTTCCTAAACTTGATAATGAGCATCTACAAAAAACCTATTGGTAACATCATGCATATTGAAGAAAGATTCAATGTTTTCCCTTAAGACTAAGATAACGGTATCTGTTCCACCACTTTAATTCAGCATAGCACTGTGAATTCCAGACAATGCAATTAGCTAGAAAAGGAAATAAATGGCATACATGTTGGAAAGGAAGAAATAAAACCTTTCTTATTTGAAAACGACATAATTATCTACATAGAATCCTAAGGAACCTACAAATACCTCCTTGAACTAAAATGCAAATTCAACAAGTTAATAGGATACAATGTCAACAAACAAAAACCCACTGAATTTCTATAAGCTGGCAATGAATATGAAGGCTGAAATGAAAATATATTACATTTATAATCACTAATAATGAAATACGTGGATACATAATATAAACAAGGGTTGACTTGTAGATATACATAAAAATATACAGACGTAAATCTAACAAAACATGTACAAGACTTGCATACTGAAAATCATAGCATGCTGATGAAAGAAATCAAAACAGGTCTAAAAAGGAGGAAGACATACTGTGACTATGGATGACATGCTTAACATAACATACTGTAGTAAAGAAGTCAATTCTCCCCAAGTTGATATAGTGATTTAATGTAATTTCTATAAAAACCCCAGCAAGATTCCTGTAAATATAGACAAGATTATTTTAAAACTCATATGAAAAAGGATAGGGTAGCTGAAAAATTATTAATAAAAACTGAAAACAAAGTGAGAGGAATCACACTGTTGACAGAAAGACTCGTAATACAGCTCTAGGAATCAACACTGCAGAGGGAGAGACACACACATCAATGAAACAGAATAAAGAACCCACAAATAGTCAACAAATATGACCAACTGATTTCTCACAATTATGCAAGAACAATGCAATGGAATAAAACAGCCTTTCCAATAAACAGTGCTGGAGCAAATAGATACCCACAGGCAAAGAAAATTAAATATTATAGAAACCGCACAAGCCCTGGCTGGTGGCACAGTGGATAAAGCGCTGGCCTGCGAACCTGAAGGTTGCTGGTTCGATTCCTAACCAGGGCACATACCAGGTTGCAAGCCAAGTCTCCAGCCAAGTCTGTAGCTGCAGGCAGATGAAAGGCAACCATACATAAATGTCTCTCCCTCTCTCTGCCTATCTCCCTACCCCTCTCTCTAAAAATAACAAATAAAATCTTTAAAAAAAAAAACCAAACCAACCAAACAAAAAACTTCCCACATGTCCTAAATTATATAAAAAGTAACTCAAAATGGATCATAGATATAAATATAAAATGTAAAACTATAAAATTTTGGAAGAACACATAAAGATCTAATGCTTAGTGAAGAATTCTTAGAAATTATATAAAAGATGTAATCCACAAAATAAAAAGTAGATAAATAGAACATAAAAATTAAATGTACTTCCTCTGTGAAACACTTTATTAAGAGAATGAAAAGTACAGACATGAAAAAAATGTGTAAATCACATATTTGACAAAGGATTCCTGTCCAGAATTTACAAGGAGGGACCCCTCCCCACCAAATGAAATTCTCTTCCAGAGGGTGGACCCCTTGTAGTTCAGGTTTCCTCCGCAACAGGAATGTTTTGGGAACCCTGCTGGTATTGCAAGAGGCTGGCTACATTCAGCCTCAGTGAATTGTTTTAAACTCTTTCAACATATTTGCCCATTTCATGATGGGTGATTTACAAGAGCACCTGTCCACAGTACACTGAGTGTTCAGGAGATTTTGACCAAAACCAGCAGGACCCCCATGTCCCACCCTCCCTATTCTCCCTATCTTGCCCTTTAGACATTTTGTTGTTGTTGTTGTTGTTTCCCTGGATTAAAAAAGTCCTCAAAGGGAAACATTTTTGCTGATGTGGAAGAGGTGAAAGAAAAAAAAAAAAAATGCAGAAGCACTAAAAGGCATAAAAATTGATGAGTTCAAAAACTGCTTTGAACAGTGGGAAAATGATCCAATAGGTGTATTACCTCAAATAGAAGGTACTTTGAAGATGACTAAAGTTTAAACATGTAAGAATAAATACACAGTTTTTAATAAATAAATTCCATTGTTTGGGTCCCCCCTTGTATAAAAAATACTCAAAACTTAACAATGGGAAAACAACCCAATTAGAAGGGCCAAAGATAAAAAAAACAGTATTTTTCTCAAAAGATCATACAGGTGAAAATAAGCACATGAATAGACATTTTACACCACCAGCGATTAGAGAGATGCAAATTAAAACCACAATAAGATATCGTTATACACCTATTAGGTCAGCTTTTGAAAAAAGAGGGATAATGTCAAATGCTGATAAGGACTCATGGAAGCAGATCTCTCACATGCTGCTGTTGAAAAGTGAAATGTTACAGCCACCTGGAAAATAGTCTGGCAGTTTCGTACAAAACTAGACATACAAATACCATACCACTCAGAAATTGTACTCCTGGGTATTTACCCCAAAGAAATAAAAATTTAAGTTCACATAAATATCTGTACCTCATTGTTCATACTTTACTTCTAACATTCAAAAATGAGAAATACCCAAAATGTTCTATGAAAGGTGAATGGTTAACACACAGGGACATCCACAGCAATACAAATGAAGAGACTGTTGAGAGACAAAGCAACTTGAATCAATCTCAGGGTTATTATGCTATGTGGAAGAAATGAGTCAATCTCTCAAGGCACACATACTGAATGATGATGTTTATATAATATTCTCAACATAAAATTATAGACATGGTGAAAAGCTGGATGGCTGCTGGGGGTCAGCTACAGTGGGAGCAGAGGGGTGGGTCTGACTGTACAGAGCAGCCTAAAGGGAGATCTTTGTGACGAAACAGTTCTGTTTCTTGATTGCAGTGGTGGTTACATGAATTTACACATGGGAACAGATGACAGACATGTCTATGTCAACTTCCTGGTTATGATACAGTGTAAGTTGTAATTATTGGGGGAAACTGAATGAAGGGTATACAAGACTCTTCTGTTCCATCTTTCCAACTTCCTATAAACCTAAATAATCACAAAATTAAAAGTCCCCCCCTCTAATGGTGGGAAATTGTCACATATGATTGCAAGCAAAATTTACATTTTTCTCCCTTGGTTTTTTTCATCACTACCATGCCAGTCTTTTTTCCAAATTTTGGACCCACCAGGTAAAATTGCTCTAATTTATATGCTATAAAAGAGAAGTTCTTAAATTCATTTAGCTCAGAGTATGAGCACAGGGGTCCAGTGACATTTGAGAAAGGGCATTTACTGTAGGGCAGGACTCGTTGCACAACTGGGTCCAGCCTACCCTCCAGCAGTGTGCCCCGCCTTCAGGGCAACCAAAAGTGAGTCACACATTCCCCAAACCTCCCTAGAGGGACCTTATTTCCTGAATTGAGAACCAATGACTTTCTTCACTCCTAAGAGAATGTTGGAAAATTAGAAATTTTTATCAGGAGAGCCCTAGATTCTAATAAATATAAGTCCCACAGGCAGACTATCTGTAACAGAAATAGTAACTCAAATTCTAATGTTAAATTTAGCTAAATTTGTAGTAGCTTTTTAAAATTAGAGTCTACTTACTCATTTAGAAGCAAGATGACAGTCAAAGATGTTATTATAAAAGCTGATTACCACCAAACACTTTATACCCATGATAAAAAGTTCATATAAGTAGAGAGATAACTTTATTCTTTGCACTGTATTGTCTTTTGATTCTATACTCAGCCAGAGAAACTACAGAGAAAGGGAAATTACTTCTTTCCTCAACTCTACATTTGGTTATATTAGATAATCACCTAATGCTATAGGTATCCAGGGTAACCAGGCATTCACATGAAGTCATTAAGTTTGGGAACTGGAAGAAACATGAAAGACTATAAAGAGAAATAAAGCCAAAAGCTATGAATCTGGAGAACTCCCTGAAACCAAACAGAGGGACTTAGACTGTCTTATAAATGAGTGAACTCTCTGAAGTTTGAAACTCACATCATTAAAAGTGAGAAGACAATGCAGCTCACTTATGTTGGAAAGTGCAGTCCTGTTAAGAAAGGAAGACGGCAGAGAAGGAAAATAGGCATGATCTCTTCTCGAGGGAAGCATGAACCTAAATAATCTCCCCAAAGTTCCTACACAACAGTGTCATTTCACTATTGATGGGTTCTGGATTTGAATGTTCTTTTGTTCTAAATCACACAGGAACAAATGTTCATAGGGGTCAATTTCTACCAAGTCAATTGCTCAGAAGAAGTGCTCAGCAGCATGAGCTACTATTCAGAAGGCTCAGTGCTCAATTGCTCCCTTTTACCCAACTCGGCACATTATTACTAATTGCCACTAATCACTGGATCCAAGAAACATTACAGTCACTTCTTAAAAAACTGATTTTTTTCTAAGCTTCAATAAAAAATATATATTTTTATTGTTAACCTTTTCATCACCAATGAATTTATCCCCAAAGTTATAAAAGCTGTTTGTATCCCTTTTCCCCACCGGGGTGGCTCAAATTTTAAATGAAAACATTAGGAAAAAACTACAGCATATACTTATAGCCCTCAAAGGGAGAGAAGTGCTGTACTAGCTACCACAGCTGATGGCCAGCCGGAGCTGCCAGGCATCTGGAAGTTCATTCTACAAGTTAGTGCTGACGAAGCTTGCTGTGCAAGTGGCACTGTAAAGTAGGTTTTAAAAACTAATGCTGAATATTAATTGACTATAAAGGTGTGGGTTTTATTTCTAGGTTCTCTATTCTATTCCACTGACTTATGTGTTCAGTTTTATGCCAATACCATGCTATTTTGATTACTATGGCCTTGTAGTATAGTTTGATATTAGGTAGCATAATACCTCCAACTTTGAACTTCTTTCTCAGGATCACTGTTGCTATGTGGAGCCTTTTCTGATTCCATATAAACGTTTGAAATATTTCTTCTAGTTCTGTGAAATATATCATTGGAATCTTGATAGGAATTTTGCTGACTCTATAGATTGCTTTGGGTAGGACACACATTTTAATAATGTTAATTCTTCCTATCCATGAATATGATATGTGCTTCTACTTATCTGTATCTTCTTTAATGTCTTATAATTATCTGAGTACAGGTCTTGTACATTCTTGGTTAGGTTTATTACTAGGTATTTTATTCATTTTGTAGCAATTGTGAATGGAATGGCTTTCTTAACTTCCCTTTCTGTTGGATCATCATTGGCATATAAAAATGCAATTGATTTCTGGGTATTAATTTTGTATCCTGCTACTTTGCTAAATTCATTTATCAGTTCTAGTAGTTTTCTGGTGGAATCTTTGTGATTCTCTATGTAAAGTATCATGTCATCTGCAAATAAAGACAGTTTTACTTCTTCCTTGAAGCAAGTATGTACAACGGGCTAAAGATAGTTTCTTCAATAAATGGTGCGGGGAAAACTGGACACATATGTGTAGGAAAATGAAACTAGGCCATCTTCTTATACTCCAGGCAAGGATAAATTCAAAATGGATTAAAAGCTTAAATGTTAGATCCAAAACCACAATAATCCTAGAAGAAAACATACGCAGCAAAATCACGGATATTGTTTGTGGCAATTTTTTATTGGATGTATCTCCCTAGGTAAATGAAACAAAAGAAAATGTAAACAAATGAGACTACATCAAACTAAAAAGTTTTTGCACAGTGAAGGAAATCATCAACAAAATAAAAAGAAAACTCACTGAACAGAAGAACATATTTTCCAATACATCAGAAAAGGGGTTAGTATCCAAAACTGATAAAAGAACTTACAAAACTCAACACCAGAAAAACTAACCCAGTTAAAAAGTAGGCATAGGACCTGAATATACACTTCTCCAAAGAGGACATACAGATGGCCAAGAGACATATGTAAAGGTGCTCAACATCACTAACCATTAGAAATGCAAATTAAAAACATGAGATACCACCTCACACCTGTCAGAATGGCCATCATTAACAAATCAACAAACAAGTGCTGGCGAGGATGTGGAGAAAAGGGAACCCTGTTGCACTGCTGGAGGGAATGCAGACTGGTGCAGCCACTGCGGAAAACAGTATGAAAATACCTTAAAAAAATTAAAAATGGATCTGCCTTTTGATCCCACTTCTAGGAATATATTTGAGGGAACCCTAAACACTAACTTGAAAGACCATAAGCACCCTATGTTCATTGCAGCATTATTTCCAATCACCAAGATATGGAAGCAGCCTCAATGTCCATCAGAAGATGAGTGGATAATTCTTGCTAAGATGGCGACAGAGTAGACAGCAGTGCTGATGGTGTTCTGGAGTACCAAAGCAGCTAGAGGACAAGATAGGGAGCATAAGTCGTCTTCAGGACCCTAGGTATTGGAGCGGGCAGCATTTGGACACAGGGGAGCACAGCCCAGAGGCAGAGGAGGCCAGCAGGACAGTAGGTGAGGTGTTACTGACCAACTGGCTGGCGGGCCAACGTAGGCTCTGGGCAGGGGCAGCTCTGCCCAGAGGGGCGAGTTTGACTGAGGCAGCTCCGGGCTCCCTGGCGACTGGAAGTCTCAACAGTGAAGTGCGGGCTGCAAGGGCAAACACCATAGGGAACACGGAATTGAACTCTTGCAGGGGAGGGACTGTGTGAGAGACTCACTCCGGCAACAGGGAGAGGAGGCTCCCCGCGGGGCTAGAGGTGGAGGAGAAGAGTCCTGCGGGAAGCCGGAGCAGGGGAGCAGGAAGTGCACTGGCCGGGGCAGCGAGAGGGCCGAAGATGGTGCTGTTGGGCCACCGGGAAAACAGCAGCTAGAAGGCCCTGAGAGGGGGGAAGCCCAGCCCTGCACAACCACACAGGCCCCCAGGCTCCAAGGAAACTCTAAACAGCGAGCTGGCTAGCCGGGAACTAGTAGCGGGGGCAACTGACCCACCATTGCCTGAGACAAAGGCTGTACCGCCCATGCCTGGGAGGGGCTCATCACAGAGGCCTTGTAAAGGGCTCCATGGAGAGCTGATTGGCTTGGAGGATTGATGCCCGCCCTGGAAGGGCGGGACAGTGTAGGCGGACCCCTGACAGTGTTGACAGACAGGTGCGGCCTCCTCCCTGAACTGCAGGGGCGGGACCAGTCAGAACAGGACCAGCAAAGTTGTGGGCTGCCCTGCAGGGGTGCTGGGTGCTCATCACAGGCAGGAACCACTGCGAGGAGTGGGAGGGGGCACCCTGCGGGCTCCAGAACACCGGCAGCCCTAAAACCCAGCTAGGCTGTGGAAGGCCCAGCCTACCTGGGGGCGGACACTCAGAATCAGGCCTGACTGGGACAATCAGAGGCCCTGCCACGCACCAACACCAGCTAGAATACAGACTATAGACTGTAAAGTCCTGACCAAGAAAAAGAGGCAGCCTCAGGAAAGGGATTGCTGCTAATCTCAAGCACCTGAGTTATACCGAGAGCAATATGAACTATTAAGCCCCAACATATCCTTTGCAAAAGTTACTTCTCACATATTCTTAATCCCCCCATACCTCAATCCACCTAAATACCCAAGACCCTCCCCCAACTCTCGAATTAAAAGTCTACTCATTCTGTGGCTACAACGCATTCACAGTCCTCAATCTAAGTATTCCTCCCTTCCCCAGACACCTAAACCCTTCCTTTATTCTTTTCTTCCTTTTTTTTTTTTTTTTTTTAATTTTTTCTTTTCCTTTTCTTCCTGATAAAGCCCGCAGGTTCTGGCTCCACCTGGACCAATCAAAAATCATAAAGGGGGAACAGACACCTAAAACCTTTCTTTATTAATATTCATTTCTCTTTGTCTTGTGACATTCTCCGCCCACTTTTTTTTTTTCTTTCTTTCTTTCTTTCTTCTTTCTTTTCTCCCTGATAAAACCCACTAGTCCTGGCTCCACCTGGACCAAACAGAGACCATAAAGAGTGAACAGACACCTAAACCCTTTCCTTATTAATATTGATTTCTCTTTCTCTTGTGACTTTCTCCCTTTTTTTCTTTCTTTTTTTTTCCTATCTGCTAAAAGCCCTTAGGTCCAGGCTCCATCTGGACCAGTCAGGGATTATTAAGGGTGAACAGCCAACTAAACCCTTTCTTCTTATTATTATTTCTTTTTTCCTTTTGCATTTTTTTTTGTTTTGTTATGGTTGGTTTAGTTTGATTTGTTGTTTTTTGTTTGTTTTTGTTTTTCTTTCTGCTAAAAGCCCACATGCCCAAAATACAACCAGACAGCCCAAATAAAGGACACACCAAGAACAGCAAGTGAAGAAAATCTGGGAGACGGCACCATTGAACTCCACAAATCTCCTATCACAGAAGGGTGCTCAACTAAGGCAAGGAAGCAAAGCAGGTTAACCCAAGGAAAGAACAAAAATAAATAAACAAACAAATAAATAAATAGCAAGAACAGACACCCAAAATGGGGAAAAAAGAATCAGTCCATCACCAAAAGGAAAGGAAGAATCCCCAGAAAGAACACAAAATGGAACAGAGGCACCTGGAATATCAGAAAAAGAATTCAAAAGAATGATGATAGAGAAGCTCAGTGAGCTCAGCCACATCAAAGAAAACTGTAAACAACTCCAGGAAAACTACAAAGAACTCCAGGGAAATTACAAAGAACTCCAGGGGAATTACAAAGAACTCCAGGGAAATTACAAAGAACTCCAGGGAAGTTACAAGGAACTTACTGAGAACTACAACAGCATGAAAAAGGACATGGAAACTATCAATAAGTGCCAGGAGGAAATGAAGAATACAATTTCTGAATTGAAGAATAAGTAGAAGGAATCAACAGTAGGCTAGAGGAAGCAGAGGACCTGATCAGTGAGTTGGAGGATAATGTAGACAAATACTCCAAGACAGTACAAGAGAATAAAAAAAGGCTGAATAAGACTGAAGAGGCGTTAAGAGAGCTGCAGGACAACATGAAACGTAACAACATCCATATCATAGGGATACCAGAAGGAGAAGAGAAACAAGGAATGGAAAACGTGTTCAAAAAAGTCATGATAGAAAATTTAGCTAACATGATGAGTGAAAACATTAATCCAGTTCAGGAAGCACATAGGGTCCCAATGAGGATCAACCCAAACAGACCAACACCAAGGCACATTATTATTAAAATGGCGAATTTCAAAGACAAAGAGAGAATCCTAAAAGCATCAAGAGAGAAAAGACAAATAACATACAAAGGGGCTCCAATAAGGCTATCAAATGATTATTCAACAGAAACAATTCAAGACAGAAGGGAATGGTAAAAAGTATTTCAAGTCATGGTAAACAAAGGCCTGCAACCAAGAATACACTATCCAGCAAGGCTCTCATTCAAGATAGAAGGAGAAATAAGGAGCTTCCCAGACAAAAGAAGACTAAAAGAATACATCTCTACCAAACCAGCATTTAAAGAAATGCTAAAGGGTCTGCTCTAAAAATAAGTAAACAAATGAAATGAAGAAACAGAGAAAGCCAAAGAAGAACACAGACACAAAGGGAGAAAATGGCAATGAATAAGTATCAATCAATAATCACCTTAAATGTAAATGGATTAAATGCACCAATCAAAAGACATAGGGTAGCCAAATGGGTAAGACAACATGACCCACATATATGCTGTCTTCAAGAGACCCACCTGAGAACAAAAGATCGACACAGATTGAGAGTGAAGGGATGGAAAACTATATATCAAGCAAATGGACATGAAAAAAAAAGCTAGAGTAGCAATACTGATTTCAGATACAATAGATTTTACAATGAAGGCCATAAAAAGGGACAAAGATGGACATTTCATAATACTTAAGGGAACAATCCATCAAGAAGAAATAACTCTGATAAACATATATGCACCCAACATAGGAGCTCCAAAATATATAAGGAAAATCTTGGAAGACTTTAAGAAAGACATAGACAGCAACACACTAATTGTAGGGGATTTTAATACGCCACTAGCAACAACGGACAGATATTCCAAACAAAAAATCCCCAGAGATGTTATGGCATTGAACAACACTCTAGAGGAAATGGACCTAACTGATGTATACAGAGTCTTTTACCCCAAAGAAGCAAAATACACATTCTTTTCAAATGCACATGGATCATTCTAAAGATAGACCACATGGTATGTCACAAGACAAGCCTCCACAAATACAGGAAAATTGAAATCCTACAAAGTATCTTCTCAGATCACAATGGCTTGAAACTAGAAACCAAACTCAAGGGTAAAACCCAAAAATTTTCTAACTCATGGAGACTGAATAACATGCTTTTAAGCAATGAAGGGGTGAACAATGAGATTAAAGATGAAATCATAAAGTTCCTGGAAACAAATGACAATGAACACACAACAGCCCAAAACCTATGGGATACAGCAAAGGCAGTTCTCAGGGGGAAATTTATAGCAATACAGGCCTTCCAAAAAGAGTTACAAGAAGTTTATGAAAACGACCTAACCACAAAGCTGCAAGAACTAGAGGAGCAACAACAAACAAAGCCCAGAGCAAGTAGAAGGAAGGAAATCATCAAGAACAGAGCAGAACTAAATAACTCAGAGATTCAAAGTACAACTCGAAGAATCAACAGGTCCAGGAGCTGGTTCTTTGAAGAAATAAACAAAATTGACAAGCCCTTATCCAGACTCATCAAGAAAAAGAGAGAGAGGACCCAAATAAACAGAATCAGAACTGACAGAGGCGAAATCACAACTGATACCTCAGAAATACAAAAGATTGTAAGAAATTACTACAAACAACTATATGACAAAAAATATGACAACCTGCATGAAATGGACGCATTTCTGGAAAGGTATAATCTACCAAAACTGAACCCAGAAAAAGCAGAAAGCCTGAATAGGCCAATAACAACTGGTGAAACTAAAGGAGTAATCCAAAATCTCCCAAAGCACAAAAGCCGTGGACTGGATGGCTACAAAGGTGAATTTTACCAAACATTTAAAGAAGAACTAACTCCTATCCTCCTCAAACTATACCAGAAAATACAGGAAGAGGGAAGACTCCCAAACTCTTTTTATGAGGCCAGTATTATTCTAATCCCAAAACCAGGGTAAGATACAACTAAGAAAGAAAGCTACAGGCCAATATCTCTGATGAACATAGATGCTATAATTCTCAACAAAATATTGGCCAATCGAATTCAGCAGTATATTACAAAGATCATACACCATGATCAAGTGGGCTTTATCCCAGGGATGCAAGGATGGTACAACATTCGTAAATCAATAAATGTAATACACCACATCAACAAATTGAAAGATAAAAATCATATGATCATATCAATAGATGCTGAAAAAGCATTTGATAAAGTGCAGCAACCATTTATGATAAAAACCCTCAGCAAAATGGGAATAGAGGGAGCATACCTCAACATCATAAAGGCCATCTATGAGAAACCTGAAGCCAGCATCATACTTAATGGACAAAAATGGAAAGCTTTCTCCCTAAGATCAGGAACGAGACAAGGCTGTCCACTTTCTCCACTTGTATTCAACATTGTCTTAGAAGTTCTAGCTATAGCCATCAGAGAAGAAAAAGGAATCAAAGGTATCCAAATTGGAAAGGAGGAAGTCAAACTGTCATTATTTGCAGATGATATGATAGTGTACATACAAAACCCGAAGGGCTCCACCAAAAAGTTACTCAACCTAATAAGGAAATTTAGCAAAATACCTGGGCGTAAAGTCAATATCCAGAAATCAAAAGCATTTTTGTATACCAATAATGAAACAACAGAAATAGAAGCGAAAAACCAAATCCCATTTACCATAGCAACAAGAAAAATAAAGTACCTAGGAATCAACTTAACCAAGGAGGTAAAAGACCTGTACTCAGAAAACTACAGAACAATGAAGAAAGAAATCAAGGAAGACACAAATAAATGGAAGCATATACCATGTTTGTGGATGGGAAGAATTAACATCATTAAAATGTTCATACTACCCAAAGCAATCTACAGATTCAATGCAATCCCAATTAAAATACCAATGAAAGACTTCACAGAAATAGAAAAAATAGTTCAAAAATTTATATGGAGCCAAAAATGCCCACGAATAGCCACCGCAATCTTGAGAAAGAAGAACAAGGTAGGAGGAATCACAATACCGGACTTCAAACAATACTACAAGGCTACTGTCATCAAAACAGTCTGGTACTGGCATAAGAACAGACATATAGATCAATAGAACAGAATAGGGAGCCCAGAAATTAACCCAGGACTCTATGGTCAACTAATATTTGACAAAGGGGGAAGGAACATGAAATGGAGTCAAAACAGTCTCTTTAACAAATGGTGTTGGGAGAACTGAACAGCAACATGCAAAAAGTTAAAACTAGACCACCAACTTACCCCACACATCAAAATAAACTCGAGGTGGATAAAAGGATTTAAACATAAGCAGTACCACCATCAAGGTCCTGGAGAAAAATATAGGCAGCAAACTTTCGGATATCCTACACAGAAATATGTTTACTGATACTTCACCAAGGGCAAAGGAAATGAAAGAACGAATCAACAAATGGGATTATATCAAATTGAAAAGTTTCTGTTCAGCTAAAGAAATTATCAGCAAAATTCAAATTGAACCAACTGTATGGGAAAAAGATAATTGCCAATGATACCTCAGACAAGGGTCTGATCTCCTAAATATATAAAGAACTAATGTGACTCAACACCAGGGAGACAGACAGCCCAATTAAAAAATGGGCAAAGGACCTGAAGAGACAACTCACTGAGGAAGATATACAAAGGGCCCAGAGGCATATGAAAGAATGCTCAACATCACTAGTCATCAGAGAGATGCAAGTTAAAACTGCATTAAGATACCACCTCACACCTGTCAGAATGGCAATCATCAGCAAATCAACAAACAATAAGTGTTGGCGAGGATGTGGGGCAAAGGGAACCCTCATACACTGTTGGTGGTAGGAATGTAGGCTGGTGCAGCCACTGTGGAAAACAGTATGGAGTTTCCTTAAAAAACTCAAAATGGCCCTGGCTGGTAGCACAGTGGTTAAGGCGCCCGCCTGCAAATCCAAAGGTTGTAGGTTCCATTCCCCAGCCAGGGCACATAACCAGGTTGCAAACCAGGTCTCCAGTCAGGTCTGTGGCTGGAGGCAGGTGAAACGCAACCATACACTGATGTCTCTCTCCCTCTCTGCCTCTCTCCCTTCCCCTCTTTCTAAAAATAATGAAATAAAATATTTAAAAGAAAAAAAAAAAAAACTCAAAATGGAACTGCCTTTTGATCCAGCAATTCCACTACTTGGACTATACCCAAAGAATCCTGAAACACCAGTTAATAAGAACCTATGCACACCTATGTTCATAGAGGCACTATTTACAATAGCCAAGTGCTGGAAAAAGCCTAAGTGCCCATTAGGGGATGATTGGATAAAAAAAACTTTGATACATTTACACAATGGAATTCTATATAGCAGAAAGAAAGAAGGAACTTGTACCCTTTGCAACCACATGGATGGAACTGGAGAGTATTATGCTTAGTGAAATAAGCCAGTCAGTGAAGGACAGATATCATATGGTCTCACCCATTACGGGACAATAATGAGCAAAACTAACAACAAGCAAAACAGAACCAAGTATATGAATACAAGGAATAGGCCTTCAGTGGTCAGGGGAACGGGGGAGG